>VMDO01024620.1:0-29420 GCA_007922755.1 Pedetes capensis | reverse complement strand
TGACTTCAAACTATACTACAGGGCAGTGCTTGCAAAAACAGCTTGGTACTGGCACAAAAATAGGCCCGAAGACATCTGGAACAGAATAGAAGACACAGATACGCCTCAACACACCTATGTTGTTGTTGTTGTTAGGTGCCGTCGAGTCGGTATCCGACTCATAGCGACCCTCATAGGGTTTTCAATGGCAGATTGCTTCGGGATTGCCTTGGGAGTGGATTGCCAGGTCCTTCTCCCATTTTTGCAGTGCTGGGAATTGAACTCGGGACCTCAGAGACTGCAGCGCAGTGTTGTACCAACTGAGCTAAATCCCAGCAACTATAGCCACCTTATTTTCGACAAAGGAGCAAAGCAAGTAAACTGGAAAAAGGACAGCCTCTTCAACAAATGGTGCTGGGAAACATGGTCATCCACATGCAGAAAAATGAAAGTGGATCCGCATCTCTCAATATACACGAGAGTTAACTCAAAATGGATAAAATATCTCAACATAAAACCAGAAACTTTAAAACTTATAGAAGGCAAGATAGGCAATACACTCCATCATATAGGCATAGGAAAGTATTTCCTTAATAGGATTCCAATTGCTCAAGAAATTGCAATAAGAATAGATAAATGGGATTACATGAAATTAAAAAGCTTCTGCACAGAAAAGAAACAATTAACAGAGTTAAGGAAACAGCCACAGAATGGTAAAAAATCTTTGCATTTTATACATCAGATAAAGGTCTAATTACTAGAATTTACAAAGAACTCAAGAAAAAAACTCCCCCCCCAAAAAAAAACAAATAACCCAATACAGAAATGGGCAAAGGAACTGAGTAGACAGTTCTCAAATAAAGAGGTCCATAAAGCCATGAAACACATGAAAAAATGCTCAGTATCCCTAGCCATTAGGGAAATGCAAATTAAAACAACTCTGAGATTTCACCATACACCAGTAAGAATGGCCAAGATCAATAAAACAAATAAAAACAAATGCTGGCGAGGTTGTGGGTGAAAAGGGAACACTCTTCTATTGGTGGTGGAGCTTGAAATTGATCCAGCCTCTGTGGAAATCAATATGGAGATATCTTAAAAAACTGAAAATAGATCTTCTGTATGAACCAGCTATAACACTATTGGGAATTTACCCAAAGGGAGATGGGTCATCATACCACAGAGACACCTGCATCTCCATGTTCAATGCTTCACTTTTCACAATAGCAAGGATATGGAATCAACCAAAGTGCCCTTCAACAGAAGAATGGATAAAAACTATGGTACATATACACAATGGAATACTGCTCAGCAATCAAAAAAAATGAAATAATGCCTTTTGCAGCAAAATGGATGGAATTGGAGAAAATTATTTTAAGTGAACGAACACAAGCTCAGAAAGAGAAACACCACATGTTCTCACTCATATGTGGGAGCTGAATCAAAATTACAGGAAGGAAAAATCCTATACAAAGGTTGGATTAATATAAAAGAAAAAAAAAGCTAAGAATGGAGTCAATATAAATGGTCTAGAAAATGCATGCAATAGTTCTGACAAGGTAAAAACAAAGTTCACTGCTGGAAAAGTTTCTATCTTAAACAGAACTGGAACCCAAGGATATATAGAAAAATATTACCATAAAATGACAAGTAAATGATAGAGAAG
The DNA here is from genome assembly GCA_007922755.1 of Pedetes capensis. Classification (NCBI taxonomy): domain Eukaryota; kingdom Metazoa; phylum Chordata; class Mammalia; order Rodentia; family Pedetidae; genus Pedetes; species Pedetes capensis. Next base: position 27,775 of record VMDO01024620.1, on the reverse strand, counting down.
TCTTTGATGGGGAGGGTGGGATGGGAGTAAGCATACAAGAGGGTAAGGGGGAACCTATGTGAATAATGTACAACAAAATGCATATATGGAAATGTCACAATGAAAAGCATGTCAGAATGAATCACATTAAGGTGTACATTAAAATTTTCCAATAAAAAAAAGAAAATTCCTCAGTGTTTACTGTGGAGCATGGAGTGAAGACACTGAGTAGGTAGGGTTCTGTTATCAGTACAATTTTTCTTCACCGTATCTGTAATCTGTATCTAGAAAGAGCTTTCTCAAGCAGAACCGACCATCAAATTCAGTTTTAATTGGAAATAGATTTTTATGTTATACACATTACTTTATTATTAAAATATAATGTGTGCCTTGGAGGAGAAGGCATTCTGTTTGATGCCTATTTGTGTGTGCATGGGAGAGAGAGAGTGAGTGAGAGAGAGAGAGAGAGAGAGAGAGAGAGAGAGAGAGAGAAAGAAGGAAACAGGGAGACAGAAACAGTGAGTGACATTCAAAAGCATTTGTGAAGAAATCATAGCTATTTCAGTTTTAATATAGGTTAGAGGCTAACTGTAATTGATACACATGTTGTTCTTGTTGTTGTTAGGTGCCATTGAGTTAGGTCTGATTCATAGTGACCCTAGGTACAACAGAACAAAACATTCCCCCACACTGTGCCATGCCCAGCACTATGTCAGTGCTCTTTATAGGGTTTTCTACGGCTGATTGTTTCAGGATTGTTTTGGGAGTAAGCTGCCAGGTCCTTCTCCCATTTTTAAGGAGCTGGGGATTAAACCTAGCATCTCAGACTGCACAGAGCAAGCACTCTTTCAACTGAGCTAAACCCCAGCCTCTCAATTGATACCCACAGGCCAACTTAATCAGTACTCAACTTCTCTGTGACCTAATGTCCTTTTCCATAATGCAGTGGAGTCAGGCACTGTGACCTTAACTATTCCTTCTCTTCAAGGGCTCTATTACCTATGACTGCGTTAAAGGACAAGTATCTGGTGAGTCTAATTTTTTATCCTTTTAAAATTGCACCAAATGAGGCTTAAGAGACCCTGAATATAACTAATATTCAACATTCAGTTGCAGAAAAAGAACACTTATCTTGTAGAGTGACTTTAATTGCAGTCTCACATTTTGATTACTACAATACATACATAATGAAATATTCAGCCTTAAGAAAAAGAAAGAAGTCCTGCCATATACAATAACATGGATGAACTTTAAGTAAATAATCTTAAATGAAATAAACCAGCCACAGAAAGACAAATAGTTCATTTTTTCTCCTATATGAAATATCTAAAACAGTCAAACTCATAGAAACAAAAAGCAGAAGGGTGGTCACTAGGGGAGACATGGAAGGGAAAATGGATAATCACCGATAAATAGATCTAACATTTCAGTTATGCAAGGAAAGTGAAGAAAAAAGGAGCACAATGGTCTCTTTGGTGTCCAGACAGGCTTCCTTTACCCATCCTTCCAACTCAGCAGGCCCCTTACCTGAAGGTTTATCCAACACCAGAGGCAGCAAGAGGACGTCTGTGGCCAATATAATTAGAAAGAAGACGATCCAAAGGACTTCCAGTACACTGAGCTTCCTTGCCATCTGATACAGATAACTGGATTAACGTGAAACCCCAGAGCCTCATCAACCCAAGAACAGATAGGTAAGTGATTAAAATATGAACTTGTTTGCAAGACAGCCTTGATGAGCAGCATTCCTCTTTATATAACCCAGAGGACATTTGTTTCTACCTTCACAGAGTGCATCCAGCACCTCTTGGACATTTACCTTTTTCTGTACAAAGATAATTGAGTGTTGTCCAGGGAAAAGTACATGAGGCATAAAGGGTTACAGGGACAAAGAGTGGAACAATATACTGAAGGTAGGGGACAAGGGGTTGAGATGGTTCACGAAGCTGTTTCAGGTGTCAGTTTGATCTTCATACTCTCCCTGTGCTCTCAAATTGTCCCACATTTGAAATTCTAAATCCTACGTCTCATTTACTGTTCCCAAGTTTATGTCCTTTATCTCTCCCATTGCCTTATTTCAATCTTCCATACTCACTGAGGCTTCTGTTCTTTTACAATTTCCCTTGTTCTCTTAGGCCCTCCCTACCTGACCTAGACCTCAGTATCTATTCTTTAACTTGACATTACTCTCATCTTCCTTGCACCCTTCCTTATCTGCTAACTGAATCAATATGGTGAAACCATCAGACCAAATATCTGGCTGAACATAGACAACATTGGGGCTCATCACCTCTCCCAGAAGCTGAGCCTACAAACTGAGAGCCTTACCACCTCCTCTCATTTTTCATAGCAACACTTTTAAAGCTTAATCCTTCTTTTCAAGCCCAAGCTCTGTGATCTACATTTTATTCCTACACAGTATCATCTCCAGTGTCATAGGAAATTCACTGCTCTGCAAAAATTATCTCATCTCCCTACTTCTCAAGTTTTGCTGCAAAAAATTATGTGTAACTAGGTAAATCCATATTTTTCCCCTCTCTTGTCAATGGAAGTGTTTTTGCTTTTCTTATCTAAGCACAACCCTTATATCTATTTTTCAGTTCCCACTGGGATTGAATTTCTCAAAAGCCTTGTTCCATCAATTATCCCTTCTTTTTCTTGCATTATTGAACTCTCCCTCCAAATTTGCTTTTCCCCCAAATTTGCTTTTCCCCCTTCACAAATCTATTCCAAGTCACCTTGAACTGCTGATGACTCTCTGTTCTCCTCTAGGTACCCTTTTAACTTTCTTTTTCCTTTCTCAGCTAACCTTCCAGGAAGATAATTGCACACTGTCCTTATTACTTCCTTATATGTTAATCTACATGGCTTGTGTTTCGTGCATTCCCCTGAAAATGTTCTTGCCAAGGGTACCAGTGACTTAATTGCTAAATAAAATGGGCACTGTCTAATCACCCCGCATTATCAATCGCTCCCTCCTGGAAACTCTCCACATTTCACTATCCTTGATACCATTCAACCTTGGTTTTCTAGCTATGGCTCTGGTTCCTTTTCAATTTTCTTTCAGTCTCCTGTTCCATTAAATGCTGATTTTCTTATACTTTCATAGCAATTCCCTTTTTAAATTACCCACTCTCCTAGAGCAATCTCTACCACTCATGTGACTTCATACAACATCTGACAACAGTCCAACCTGTGTTTCCAGCTCAGAGATTGAGCGCCATATATTTAATGGCCTGCTGATGCCTCCCTTGAGTGTCCCAAAGATTCAACCAAAGTGAACATTTAGATGTCAAATCATCCCTCCCCACAACTCAGCCCCAACTTCCTCCAACGGTGCCAAAACAACTGCTCCTTAAATAACAAATACAAACCCACTTCTTTTTAAATATCCTAGGAATCTTTTTTAACTCCTCTCTTTCTATTAGTTCTAATAGCTAATTGCCGGGCTGGGATTTAGCTCAGTTGGTAGAGCACTGCTCTGCAGTCTCTGAGGTCCCGAGTTCAATTCCCAGCACCACAAAAATGGGAGAAGGGCCTGGCAACCCACTCCCAAGGCAATACTGAAACAGTCAGCCATTGAATACCCTATGAGGGTTGCTATGAGTCGGATACCAACTTGACGGCACCTAACAGCAATAGCTAATTGCCAGTCTAGTCAATCTACTTTCCCATGATCTTTGGCTCATTTCCCCAGTGATCCAGCACAGCTAGGATCATTAGGATCACATATTCAGGTCTTAATGGTTCTCTAGATAAACTATAAACTCTTTAACCTTGTGATTAAAGTCTTCATGACACCTCCTATGCCCAGTCGCTCCACCTCTTTTCTCTTCTGTGTTCCTGCTATACTAAAACACCATGTATGTAAAAAGTCTACAAATCAATGTGCAATAAAATGTAATTTTTTGTTTTTGTTTTGCTTTTCCTCTCTTTATATTATTTTCCTGTACTCCTGCCTTTCTATACTACAATGCCAAGAGCATTTCTACAAATATTTCATGTAAGTATATAACTCAGTTTTTAAGTGAGGCAGCCTTTAGTTTAGTGTATAATAATCCAAGAAAAAAAGCATTTTAATATTGATATGAGAGTGAGGAGTAAAAATCAGTAAAAACTTGCCAAGGGTTTAGAAAGAATGCTTATCTCTTGGACAAACTGAGGTTGCATATTGGAACATATGGTAATTAGGGCTTATTAACTATTCTTTCCTGTTAACTCAAATCTTACTGGGTATCTGTCTTCTAGTCTAATTTTTTTTTTTCAGTACTGGGGCTTGAACCCAGGGGCTTGCGCTTTCATGCTTTGCAAGTGCTGTACCACTGAGCAGCACCCTCAGCCCCCCCCTTTTTTTTTTTAACTTTTTGAGACAAGGTCTTGCTAGCTTATGCAGACTGTCTCTGGTCTTGAACTTGCAATCCTCCTGCCTCTGCCTCCTGAGTCACTGGGATTACAGGCATGCGCCACCACGCCCGGCTTCTAATCTAAATTAGTCAAAAGATTTACTCCACTCTCCACAAAATGCATATCATTTCATATTCTCATAAAATCCCTACATCAGAGTTAAGAGGGCAGAAATAGATGATTTCCATTATATTGGTGGATGTTAAGGAATTCTGTCTAAACCTGGATATTGGTGGAGCTGAGCCATTGCTTCTTAAATGAGCACTTAAGTACTTGCTCCACAATATCTTTCAGACTGCAGAGCTTTACAGCCTAGAGGATAAATCTCCAATGGTGGGATTTCAGGCCCTGAAGGAAGTCTGAGGAGCCACTCTAAACATTTATAATTCTTGACTTAGACTTAGGTTCTTACACAGTCTACAACTTAGTACCACAACAAACACACTGGCCATCATTTCTGCTCCTTCTCCAAGTACTATTTCTCTCAACAGGGAGATTTTTTTTCCAGCATTTACAAGCCAAAAGCACCTTCTCTTTCCCAGCTCCTTAATCTTCCCAAGGGAGCAGGTTCCACACGGTAGCTCAGGAAGTTTAGGAACACAATGGAGACAATCCAGACGTTTTTCTGACTTGGAGCTCTGGTCATCCAGGTTAAAGGGAGGAGTGGGGACTCAGGAAGGCAGAAATCCTTCCCTACTGAGCAAAACTGGGACAAATTCACCTTCCTCTGGATCCATGTCACCTCCAACTAGCTTCAAGAAGGGCCCTACTAATTTATTTTTTCCATGGTATCTCCTGGTGAGAAAGGGATATTTCATTTTAGATAGAATCCCCTCTTCTGTCCTCCAAACACATACACACACACACACACACACACACACACACACACACACACACACACACACACCTCCTCCCAATGTACTCTGGGAAATGAAGAAAATATCAGGTCCAGAAGAAAACTGTGGGTATCTAGATCACTTAGAGAACAAGACACAGGAAAACTTTAAAAAACAAAAGGATCCCTCTTGCTCAAAGGATTACCTGCCTGGGCAAAAGTACTTACCTCATAGCCTTGTCTTTTTCTTTGCTGGTGGTGATCTCTCAGCGACTTATGATGAGTACTAAGCAAAGGTGAGCAGGCTGATAGACCCAGCTCCTGCCATAATTGATTTCCTGCCTTATAATGTTGACAGCAGGCCTGTAGCTGTAGCATTGTGGTTTCTGATCTCATCAGATCTTGGAAGCTAAGCAGGGTTGGGCCTGGTTAGTGCTTGGATGGGAGACTGCCTGGGAACACCAGATACTGCAGGCTTGGGAGAAGGACCCAGAAACCCACTCCCAAAAATCATTCCGCCATTGAAAACCCTATGAACAGCACAGAAGCAATGACAATAGTGTTTCCCCTGTTGTACGCAGGATTGCTATGAGTTGGATACCAACTCGATGGCACCTAACAAACAAACAAACAAACAAAAAAAAAACATTGACAGCAATTGGAAGAGGGGAGTGCATTTCTCAACAGACCATAGAAGAGTCCTTGCTTTCCCTGTGACAAGGGAGAAAGCCTCGTTCATTAATAAAAGGGTTTGATAATAAAAGGAGAGCAATGTTTTTTCTAATAGTTGCCCCTCCCTTGTGTTCCTGTTCATATCTGATTACTTTGCTTCCCACACTACACTGAGCTTGCTTATCTGCCCATGCAGCCTAAAGAGTTCCAGAACTGGGCTCTGCCCACCTTTTCCATGGCTTACCTCCTGTGCTCTGCTCCACATCCACAGCTACTTGTCAAATATGTGAGAGAAAGCATGAGTAGCTCTTTATTTGTCACACTGCTCTGTTCTCCATTTGCATCTTCCAAAGTTCTCTTAGTTTATCTCAGCTTTTCATTAATTTAAATATGCCTCCCATCGACCCGTTATTCTAAATGAGCAAAACACCACTAAAGTCAAATTATACAATCACAAAGTGATAAGACACCTCTAGGGGATATTTATCATGCCCTTTGACTGTTAAGCACCTTTAAAATTTCTTCTTAACTTCAGGAATCTCTCACCTTAAAAAATTCTGACTCCCCAAGGAAGAGATTAGAAATTCTCTTTCACCCACCTCCCTTTCAGGCAAGGCAGAGACAAAGGCCGTGGCTCAGCCTGTGAATAATTAAATCCAGAAGAAAGTGTACAGAAAGAGGTGCCATGGTGGGGCCATGTCCTATTTCAGAGGCAGCAGGGACCAGGGACTGAGTGGCATCCTGTGCTCAGTATTGGGCATGCAAGCTGCTAGACATGTGCTAAAGGCAGAGGCAGTCCAATCTCCCACAGGGTCATCTGGCCCTTGCCTTCGCCACATAGCCTGAAAACCTGATTCTAGCCCTCCTGGAGTTTCAATGAGTCTCTGAGAGCTTGGAGTTTTTATATTTTAGTATATTCACAAAGTAGTGCAAATATCAGTACAACCTAATTCCAGAACATTTTCATTATCCCCTCTAAAGGAGTTTTATACTACATAGTGATCACTTCCCATTCTCATCTTCCTCTGTCTCTGCAACTACTAATCAACATTTTGTCTGTATGGATTTACATATTCAGAACATTTCATATAAGTAGGATAATACAATTTATTGCCTTTTGTGTCTGGCTTCTTACACTTGGTATAATGTTTTCAAAGTTCATCCATGCTATTGCAGGTATCAGCAGTTTATACTTTCTTATGTCTGTATACTATCCACTATATGACTATACCACATTTTGTTTATCCCCTCATCTCCTGATACACATCTGGGGTATTTCCGCTGTTTGGCTCCCATGAACAATGCTGCTATGAGCATGTGTGTACATATTTTTGTGTAGCATATATTTTCAACTTTTTGGGGTACTTAGGAATGGAATTTCTGGGTCATATGGCAACTCTATGATTATCATTTTGAGGAACTATTTTCCAAAGTAGCCATGTCATTTTACATTTCCATTCCCCTCTGTAATATTTGAGGGTATCATAGGTCCCTTTGATGACATCAATGAACCATAAGTGATAGTGCCCAGAATAGCTGTGTTTGCTTCAAATGCTCAATATATACATCTACACAGAGAATCTAAGTGTCTTTATTTATGAACTCCTGGAATGACATATTTATCTTTTGCCCCAGCACAAGGTAGCTTCTGTTAGAGGGGAAATGTACCTGGATCTCATTTCAAATTGGGAAGCTATGTTGGCAAAAGATCAAGAAAGGAGATTTATTGTCACACAAGATCCTTTTATTCTCTGCATGATAGTTTACTCTTAACTTCCCACATTTTGTGCTCATTTGTGACATCACTCATGTTGCAATGGTGCTATGCAATCCTGGGCAAACCATAGCTCGTTTACTGAACTGCAGAAAACAGCTGACTTCACTGTCTCATTTGCTAACCAACAAGTGGAAGATACTGAATCCTATGCTTGGGTTTATCAATGAAAAAGTAATAGACATTTTGAAGGGAAGAGACAAGCATGTGACCAGCCGCTAAGTAGCAAGAAAGGGTGGTGAGGTTGGCTCTTGGAAGACCTCAAACAGTTATCAAAGCAAGAAGATGGGTGGAATCACCAGATCAGAAACCAACAATGTATGTGACCCCTAGCTTTCAGAGCACTATCCTCCAAGGCCAGGTGCAAAAACTCTCAATGATTTGGGTATAATGACAAGAACAAGGGAATATTGGTGAGACTTGGATGATATCTGCCAGGACCAATGCAACCTTATCTCTGCAAGTACAAATGATAATTATATTACAACATTAATAAGAAAAGGAATTAATTTCTTCCTATTTAAGTAATTTTTATTTTTATTTTTATTTTTGAAGAGATAAGGTAAAATTTTGTGATCTGGAGAAGAAAGAATATGTAAGAAAAAAATTAAGACCCCCAACCTTCCCCTTAATAGCAGGCTAGGAGTTAGAGGAGGTGTATGTTTCAGGGGCTCCTCTGGGTAGCCTCAGATCTGGTTCCATGTAAAGTGGTTCTCCATGGTGTGGTCCAAAGACAAACCTAGGGGTCCCTGACACCTTTCCAGGAGGACAGTGAAGTAAAACTATTTTCATAAAAATATCAAGAAAATATTTTCTTTTGTTTACTGTGTTTCTCTCATAAGCCCACAGTGTTTTTCAGAAGATATATAACGACATCACAAAAGATAGAATGCAGAAATGGGTATGAGAATCCAGCTTCCTTCTATTGAGAAGATTTTAGAGATTAGCAAACGTGTAAAAATAATGCTACTCTTCTTTTGTGTCGTTGTTTTGGGAAAATAGTTTATTTTTAATATGAGAAATATCAATAAGTATAATCCCAAGAGCAAAAGTTCTTGGGATCCTGAAAAAATTCAGACTGAAAATAAGTCCTAAATTGCAAAAGGTCTATAGGATGGCTGATAAATAGATACATATATTTAAAATTCTTTCTTCAAATGGGATTCCAGTGTAAATAAGTGAATGCCTGAAGTCAGGATGGGGATCTCAGGACACTGTGAATCTGCTTTGTTCCCACCCTAGGTAACAAGAGCGAACCTTGGGGGTTAGGGTTAGCTCCACAGAAATCATAACCTTAGCCTGACACCAGCATTTTGCAATGAGGAAACCTGATCCCAGAGAGAAAAAGTGACTTAACCAAGTCTCCTGACTCCATGTAGAGACTGCTTCTGAGTTTTTCCCCTTCAAAAGAAAGCAATATGAAATGCCCTGGCAGTGGTCCAAACGCTTGTGATGAGTCAGGGCAGGAGGCAACCTCACATTCAGATAAACAGCTGTGCTCCAGGGGAACTAAAGGAGCCACACACCTGGCTCCTCCCCTGACCTTTCCCAGAGCTGCTTGAGAACCTTTAATCCCAAACACAAGTTTTACATATCCTTAGAATTATCAACTTAAAATTTCCTGAAAGTTATAAAGGAAAAAATTTATACATATAAATTTATACATAGGGGGATGATTATGAGGGAGTAGGTGATGGGGTAGTGGGAGGGGGAACAATGTAGACAGATAAAGGAAGGGAGAAAAAAATGCAAAATACAGGATGCAACTCTATGAAAATACAAAAAAAATAATAAAGAGGAAAAAGGAAAAAAATAATGGTATAACAAATGGTTGCTTAAGACTTATTACATGGTAATTAAAATTCCTACTTTTCTGGTTCTATAAAATGTTTAAGGAGATGGAAATATTAGCAATACTGAATTGATAATTGCATAAGGGATATATCAACTGACTTATTACCCTCTAGCCCACCAACATGCCTGCAGCCATAGCACTGTGGTTTTTGATCCCGTCAGATCTCGGAAGCTAAGCAGGGTCAGGCCTGGTTAGTACCTGGATGTGAGACCGCCTAGGAGCACCAGATACTGTAGGCTTGGGAGAAGGACCTGGCAACCCACTCCCAAAAAATCAATCCGCCATTGAAAATCCTATGAATAGCAGAGAAGCACTGACAATAGTGTTTCACCTGTTGTACAGGGCCACTATAAATCAGACACTGACTTGACAGCACCTAACAATACAACAACAACAGATCACCCACATGTATAAATACTAATAAAAATTTTCTGAGAATATATTTTAAGTGTTGTTGCCACAAAGAAATAATAAATATGTAAAGTAGTGGATATGCTTGATTTAGCCTTATTCAGCCTTTCATTTTTGTAGCCTTCTTGCGTTGATTACAGGATGTTGATGAGTTTCTCACCTATGCAATCAGTTGATTTCTATAGTGGCTTTTCCATGTTTCACCACTTGTCTAGTTAGCTCAGGCCCTTGTGCAATGCCTCTTAATTGGATAATTACAAAATTAAGCCAACTTGACAATATGCAAATACAATGTAGCAAACACTGACACTTGGAGGTACAAGTAAAGTGGCTTCATGGCATGTAAGAAAAGAAAGACATGGGGAAGGAGATGCATTCATTTCAATCACACTCATTTTCAAGTAATGCTAAACATAAATATACCTGTTGAGCATTACTATATAATTTCTTCATTCCAAATTTTGACCATTTAAGTGTTTTAAGTAGTATTGGTGCAATCCTTTCTTTTTTTTTTTTTTTTGCCAGGATTGAGATTTTACCACATATAGCGTGTACACCTTTCTACAAATGCAAAATGTATGAAAGACTCATTGCAGAGATGTAATGAAAAGTGTGGCTCATCACAAATCTGATCATTTCATTGCTGGATTAGATCTCAGGAGAGTTAATGGCAAAGAGAACCAGAAAGACCAATTCCCAAGAGTTTGCTGGATAACAAGAAACCCTAAGCCTGAAATGAGATCACTCATGGACAAAATACCATAATTTTCAAAACCTCTTGCAAATTCATGTTTTATTTTCCCACAACATATATATTATATGTTTTTGTGTGTAGTGTGGTTATATACATTAGGCAGAGTAGACAAATAAGATTTATACATTTCAAAGCATATTTCTATGAAAATAAATTATTTTTCACATCTAAACTCCTTCTTTCAGCATTGCCTACTTAAATCTCAATCTCATCCCTATTCCTACATGCTGAAGATTTATCCAAACCCCTCTTCTCTCTTTCAAGCGAGTTGATTCTTCCTTTCTCCTCACCATGAAACTGCTATTACTGATAATTCATGATAACTTTGTCATCATCGTCTGTTGCCTCAGATCTTCCTAGGCTGCCTTTTCTTCTCCTTATATCACATTCTCAGAATATTATTCTTCTCTCTACATAACCAAGTAGCAGAAGTTCTTTCTGGATAATTTCTTGAGGTCTTGATCAGCTTCAAGAGTAGGAACTGTCATGGTAAGCTTTCTGTTGTATCTTTAATAACAGAGTGGGGCTCATCCCCTGACTACACATATACACATTCACACATATTTACATACTTCGTTGTGGACCCATTTCACTTTCAGTAAACGTCACATGATGAACCATCTGTAGCATACTAATCACACAGACACATTAAAGTAACCCATAGATTTTTAGTATCTCCCTACTTCCTATCTCACAGAGCAAAGAATTAACCTTTAGGATTTACAGACAAAACATAACAAAATCAATAAAACATTTTATCCCTATTAGGCATGAACCAATTAGCAACATACAATAACCTTATGATCACATAGTATAAGGAATTGCAGAGTCATGCATAGTTAGGATCTTGCTCTCATAATTTACGAAGAGCTTGTCCACGTCAATGAAATGAAATTTTGCAAGCTGATGCTTCTGCTCGTCACATCAATGCTTAACACCTACAGAAAACCAAAGAAAAAGCATTAGTCATTTGTTGCTCGAAATTCCCCGCACACAAATAAATTAGGTACAAGTCACTGACCCACATTACTCCCTACTATTTTCATAATTCATGGCCCAACTGCCAACCATATTTACATTTTCACGTGAGGAGGGGTTTCTAATTCCTTACAGAACAGAGACTATTCAGTGATTGGGGTGGGCCTCTCAACAATGCCATACACAACTACTGAAGAGGAACAGCTGCACAGAAAGATTGGGAAGAATGCCCTCTTCACTGTTCTGCTGGGCAGTGATTTTCCTTGAAGCTCTTTTCATTTCTTTTTCTCCTATTTTCTCACAACTCCCCTGCGATTGCCAAGGAAGAGTCAAATATGCTTTCCAGAAGGTCTCACTGTGTGCGCAGACATTAGCTTGTGGGTCAGTCCTTGAATTGGTTTGCATTAGAATTGGCCAAAACCCTTTAAGAGCGCTTGGTAAAGTTGGAAATGTTGGTTGACAAGAAAACCATTGTATATGGAAGCAAGTTAAAAAGTGCAAAAATGAAGAAAATGTTGCGTTTCAGGCCTAGAAATCAAGAAGGACTATGTTCAGAAAAAAGTAAGAAGTACATGGGAAGGAATGGTCCCATTCACCATGAGGATGGTAGGGGTCAGGACTGCACAACTCCCAAGGTGCAGGTTTTTGTCACATTTTGACATTCACGAAATCAAAGCATGTCTTGTAACCTGCAGCCCTAGAATTACTATGAGCCAGGCAGCAAAACAGCATGATCACCATTGTCTGTGCATGAGTGAAGTTCATTGCCATTACTAGTATTATGAGTGGATGGACTACAAACCACCGAAAGATTCTTTCAGGAAGGAAAATGTAGTATGATCAAGAAAGCACGGAGATGAAAACTTGTGTAAAGCATGTTAATAGCTTGGGGAAAAAGTCATAAATAATAATGGAAGAAGTTTTGTGAAATGTTGAATCACCAAGACACTTGGTAGTACAGAAGAAATATCTTCACCAATTTGCATCAAATATTTTTTCATTTAAATAACAAAGTATTCAATATGAAATAATGAAAGTATCTGAATAAAAATTTAAATAATAAAAGAAAATTTTGTATTACACATTGGTTAAGGTATTTTAAATACTTTTTCACACTTAGGGTCGACCTCTTCTAAATTATTTTCACGCAGAATCTTCACTGTATGTCCACCCAATATTTTCCTCTGTATTATGACTTAAAATATTAAAATGTTTAAACTTTAATGTCCACCGAACTTCAAAAAGTTTTCTATAAACTTGTACTAAATTTTTTAAAAATAAAAAATTAAGTGCTAGGAAATCATTATTTCATAGTTTTATCATTCTTTTTTCCTTTCTTTGTGGTGCATGAAATAATACAGCCTCATGTTTTAGTTGATAGGGTCTTAATATTTGACGAAATATGGGAGTTTGGGAGGTTGGTTTCTAAGACAGAAGTAAGAGAATAAAGACAAAGTTTCATGTAGGTTTGAAGACAAGAAGACAAATCTGGAAAGTAAGGATCCAGACCCTCAATTCCAAATAGTAAACCATGAATTTTCCTTTCATCCCATGCCATTTATGGCTGGCACACTAAAAATGGGGACTCCTGAAGGGTTTTACAGGACAGGGTGCCACTGGGAAAAGAAAGAGGCATTGAACAGGCATACCAGGGGTGGGCAATAGCAGGGGGCTTTTCCCTGGTCACAAACCTGTGTTTCAGAGTTGTAGTTGACGGGGAGTGTTATTACACCCATGTTGTTCACAGACATGCTCACACTGGCAACGGAGGCACTGCCCACTCCCCAGATTTCAATGTAGCCCAGTTTCAAAGAGTTTGTACCAACGATGTAATTGTTAAAAATCACATGGCTCTGCATTGTATTCTGTCAAATCAAAAACAAAACAGAAAGGAAAAAAATAACAAAATTCATTTTTTTCTCAACTTCTGTTCAGGTATAAATGTAGATGGTGAAGTGAGATGGCCTCAGAGTCCTTGTGTTCCAACAGGGATTTCAGGACTCTGTCCCCTGTTTCCAACTACCACCTGCTTTGCATTGACAGGCACCTATAGGGTCTCTGTTGTTAGGTGTCTTCAAGTTGTGCCTGACTCAGAGATCCTCATGGGGTTTTCAATGGCTGAATGTTTCGGGATTGCCTCGGGAGTGGACTGCCACATCCTTCTCTCATTTTTGTGGTGCTGGGAATCGAACCTGGGACCTCAGAGACTGTGGAACAGTGCTCTACCAAGTGAGCTAAATCCCAGCCCACAGGGTCTCTCACATTGCCTTAAACTCTACAGTACACAAAGAGTCTCAACTCTCAACATACATCCCACGTGTAGAGAAGTCACAAATGTGCAGACCATTCCAGGCAACATAGGAACAAGGGCTAGATGACATAGGACAGTCTATCCATCTGTGACATGGTAAACTGAGAAAAGCTACTGATGAGATGTGACTAGGTTCAACCTGGAAAACTTCCTGGGAGCACAGGACATCTCCATCTGAAGACTAGAGGAAGCGGGGCATGTGAGTCAACAGCATGAGTGGTGAAGGAAATGGACGTGGTTATCTTGTGTCCTTACGACATCCAATGTTCTACTAAATCAGCAGAATGCTATTCTCCCTTCATGCGGATGGTCACACCCACCTGGCTGGCAGTAAAGGAGGCCAAATAATAGAGTCCTTTTTCATAGGTATCTGCAAACAAACAAGAAGGCAAATATGATGTGGACCTGTGCAAGAGACTCCTAATTGTCTGTTTGTCTGAGTTGAGAGAGGAGGAATTATTTTTGCTTGTTTATGTCTCGTTTTTCTTCTTTACAGAGTTCCATTTCATGATGCAAGTCCTTTTTATGGAGACAAGTCAAACTGCACCCAACCCCACGGACACAAAATGTTTGGAAAGAGTATACAAGTGCACATGTCTGACAGTCACCTCGCATAGATGTTCCCTAACCCTACATTTTAATTTTATTTAATATTTTATTTATTTTTATGGGGTACAGAGTAATAATTCAGTACATATATACAATGTGCAATAATCATATCAGGATAGTTAGCAACTCTTATCTCCTTCAACATTGAAAAAAATTTTTGGTTAATGTCTGATAATAATGGTATTTATTTATGAGGGAGAGTATGATTTTTAAATGCACAGCACATAATGAGTTTCATTATAGGTTTCTCACATCATTACATCCTTTACTTTGCACTTGTTCTCTCTCTCTCACCCCTCTATGCCTAAGCCCACTCTGAAGTCACCTCTCCTCCTTGGGTCCACCACTCCCAACATCTTCCCAGTCACCTCAGAATTCCCATATTTTTGGCTAGATATACAATACATGCATGCACACACACATACACCATCACCATGACTGGTGCCTTGGTGGGTTTATCTTGACAGGTTTTGGGCAATTTTAAAAATGCAATCTCCAGAGAACTTAGAAAGCCTTCGTTGTCCTTGATCCTTAATGCGTGCCACCTGCCCTGGGCAAGTCTGAAGTATGGTACGTCCAGCAAAGCTGGACCAGTCAGAAGCCAGGTCTCAGGCATTCCCATGCTGCTCCCCACCCTCATGGCTTCCTCGCATCCCCAAGGGCTCATTTACTCACTATTCCGCCAGCAGCCACTGGCTATAACCTAGAATTATGCTGTCAGAGGCAGCAGCACCAGGAAAATGGAGCTATGAAAATTTAAATTAATTAAAACTTTAAAAGAGCGGAACTGTTTATGTTTCAGTTTTCTTCTTTACAGAGTTCATTTCATGATGGAATGTGTGACATTTTATGTGCTTAGTAGCCAGATATGCCTAATGCTTAACGCTGTATTGGACAGCAAAAGATATAGAACATTTCTATTTTGCAGAAACTTATGTTGGACAGCCCTGGTCAAGAAATAGCTAGTGATACTTGAGTCATCCTCCTAGAAGTTACCAATTTCTGTAAATTTTTAATGGAAAATTCTCCAAATAAATAGCACAACTGATAAAGGTATTGCTTTGCTGAGATAGTAAACCATGTAATTAGGGAATGTGCCTTTGATCATAAACCATATGAAAGTTTATCTCAGCTCTGATTCCATACTGCGGTATTCCACAGTAGATTACGGCAGTTGAGTAAGAGAGATTGAGAAAAAAGCATCATTTTCATGAGGTGTAAGGATCATCACAACATGGATTATAAACCTGAAGTAATAAATGACTATTTTAAAATGCAAAATTCACATGGGAAAAGAAAACCTAGGTGTTAAGATATCTAAGAACCTGATTTTTTAAGGTTCTTAGATATCTTATACATGAAACCCAGGCAAGCTCAACTCACCAATGCTTTCCCCATCATCCCAAAAGAGCCAACCTTCAGCATTTCCCTCGTCATCCAAGGCAACCTTGAAGCCCAAGAACTTCTGGCGGCTGAAGTGAGATGGGAGAGAAGCATTAACTAAAAACAAAACCACAGTCACTAGCCCAGAGTATTCATAAAAACAAAGGAACAAAAGGAAGTATTTCCTGAAGTAAGGAGTGGGTACTGGGATTCAAGATACTCATGAATAACAAACTCTGGTTCTACCTTCACATAGATGACTTCGTGTCATAAATGAATGAATGCATAAATGAATTAAGGGGCATTTTCCTATAAAGCTCTTGTTGTTAGGTGCCCTCGAGTCAGTATCCGACTCATAGCGACCCTCACAGGGTTTTCAATGGCTGACTGTTTCAGGATTGCCTTGAGAGTGGATTGCCAGGCCCTTCTCCCATTTTTGCGGTGCTGGGAATTGAACTCAGGACCTCAGAGACTACAGCACAGTGCTCTACCAACTGAGCTAAATCCCAGCCCATGAAGCTCTTAAACAAATTAAAAGGAAACTGACTTGCTTCCTCTTTCCTTTGTGAGGAAAATCCTGAAGTTGTAATCTTTTTCTTTCATGACCCATTTACTAAAACACATCCAGAGACGTCTATTTACAAAGGTCCTAGGTTCTTCAGTAATTATCTGAATCTGTGGAGTCTAATGCATTATTGTTAATTTGAGTCTGGGAAGTCTAATGAGTAAGGGTCTAAGTTTTTAAAAATGAGACCCGATAGACATGTATTGGAGTCCCTGTTCATCCACTTACTAAGCTGTATGACTAAGTCACTTAGTCTTATGAAGCCTCTCTTTGCTCATCTGTGAAAAGGGGACGATAATGGTACAGATTGCAAAGGATTATTTTCCTCTTTCTTAAGGAAAAATAGAAAATCGTCAAATAGAGCTCAATATTGGTACAGTTCTAGTCACAGAGCAAGCATTCACTTGATATTGTTGTTGTTAGGTGCCGTTGAGTCGTGTCCGACTCACAGAGACCCTCATAGGGTTTTCAATGGCTAATTGATTCAGGATTGCCTCAGGAGTGGATTGCCACATCCTTCTCCCATTTTTGCAGTGTTGGGAATCAAACTCAGGACCTCAGAGGCTGCAGAGCAGTGCTCTACCAACTGAGCTAAATCCCAGCCCCTCACTTGATATTAGTTATTAATAATTATTATATAGACGTAGGTGTTGGGTTTAGCTCAGTTGGTAGAGTGATGCTCTGCACTTTCTGAAGACCTAGGTTCACTCTCCAGCATTGCAAAAATGGGAGGATATGGCAGTCCACTTCTGAAACAACCAGCCATTGAAAACGATGAGGTCACTATTAACCGGACACAATTTGATGGCACCTAATAACAACAGGTCAAGTATTTTGAAATATTTTATATGAGGATTCTCAGTCTCAAGTATCAGTTGTCATATGGCTTAAGAAATTTTTGAGCAATTGCTTTTTGGGAAAGAATCAAATATGATTCAAATTATCTTCTGAAACTATCATTAATCACTTTTGACGCCTTTTAACTTCTTTTCAGATGTCACTTCTAAGACCTATTATAAAACACACTCAGGTATAAAACAGCTGTTAATTATTGACCAGAGCTTGAGAAACAGAGTTTGAGAAAAGTTAAAACACAAAAAAGCAAACAAACAAAAATAAAACTTCAGTAAAATCATTTTTGGCCTTGACAGAGATGCTTAAGGGGCTGGTGGCCTTCTTTACAAATGATTTTGCTGACTGACATGATACATAGTTAGCGGCAGTCAAAATGGTTTATACCCAAAGAGAAGGGAAACCACCTCTGGAGGAAGAAGACCCACACATTAAGGTCCTAACATCACCATATTTGAAAGACAAAACATCACTAAATACATAAGGTAAGAAGTAAGTAGAAAGAACAAACTATAGACTTATTTTCCCCTAAGGACTTCAGATAATCAAATTTCAGAAACAATATGAAATATTGTGACTGAATTATTTAATAGTATTCAGGGAGAATGAAAAAGTCAGTTATGGAGCAAGAAAAATATTTTTAAATGACTAGGAATTTGGAAGCAGCAATACTCTCTCTGCAGGAAGAGTTAGAGAAGACTTCTTGTGAATGAAATCTGAGTTTAACTGGATCATTAAGAATGCACCAGGGTTCTGGGGGTATAGCTCAGTGGTAAAGTGCTTTTCAAGCATGCATAAGACCCTTGGCCTTTTACAAGGGATAATAGGTACAGAAACCCAAATACAGTAAAATAGATGGCTATAATTGGGGAAGAGCATGTTTTTGGCATGACTGGTCTATATGTATATTAAGATGTTACAGAGGATATAGCTGTTAAGGTCAACTCGGAATCAGCTTGTGATTGGCCTTTAACACCCAATTTATGAAACAATCCAGTCTTCAAGTATAAGAGAAACAAATTAAGATTTTCATTATGGAAAGAGACATTTGGTATCAATACACACAACGGACTGAAGCTGAACAATTAGAGAGAATAAGAAACTAACTGGCATTGAATATAGGCAAATTTTCACAAGAAGTCTGTAATTTGAGAAATTAAGGTAGTAAGAAAGGTTCAAAGGAAGAAGCAGGTCTCCAACCTCCTAAGAACACCCAGTCTGTTAAAAACAAATAAGCTAACACCTTCTGAGACATGACATAAATGTGCAACTCTTCAGTACACATGGATTCTATAATTGTACAGTTAAAAAGTCTAAGGGGAAAATCAGTGACATGGGAGAGACCCGAAGTTTTCAGGAAGAGGTATTTTTTGAACCCAGGTTTGAATCACAGAAAGAATTGGCTCAGTGGGAGAAAGGGAATGGGAAGTTGATGTTATAGGAAGACCGACAGAGGGTCTCAAACCAAGAAATGAGAATAAATGAGGCAAGAAAATAGAACCATGGATAGACGACAGTCAGGTCAAGGTAACTGTGTGATGCACTGACCCAGCATACACAGAAAGGAGCTTTCTGGGGACATGGGACTTCAGTGCTAGAACTGCAACAGCCCAGGGCACACCTGGGAGACTGATCACCCTAGCTGTCGTAAGTTGTGAGACATTCAGCAGGTTTACTGGAGAATAGGTATTAGGTATCACATAATCCATCAGGGTGCAGCTTTAGGTCAACAGCTTTTTTTGGGGGGGAGGGAAATACTAGGGTTTGAACCCAGAGCCTTGCACTTGCATGCTTTTGCAAGTGCTGGACCACTGAAATGCACCCCCACCTCATTTTTTCACTTTTTTTAAAATTGGAGAGAGGGTCTCCCTAAATTACACAGGCTGCCCCTGGCCTCAAACTTGCCATCCTCCTGCCTCCCAAGTCACTGGGATTACAGGTGTGAGCCACCATGCTTGATAAGTCATCGGCTTCTGAAGGGGCCAAGGGAAATGTCGAGGACAGCGTTTGATGACCCTCCCCCAACACACACCCCAGACACCATCCCGCAGCACCTTCCTTCCTGCAGTCCACGTGGGGCTGCAGCATCCTCTGGTCAACAGGTGTGGACAGAAATGACAAGTTATGCAAAGGGACAGAACACAAATAAGCAGACAAAGTAATGAGAACTTAGTGAAATGGCTCTTGGCATTGAGAGCGAAGCCAGAGGGCTGGTGGCTCTCATCATGAGAGCAGGCTGACCCCACACACAGAGGACCCCTTGCCCCTTCATTTACCTCAGGTGGGTGTTGAGGGCGGGCTCCTGCCAGGGCAGGATGTGGCCCCCACGCACATGAAGATTGATGTGTTCAAGAGGGGCCTCCAGCTCCTTCCACTCTCCCCTCGCACTGATATCCACACCCTGCGGGCAGGAGGAGAGAAGAAGAGGTGAGGGAGAGGACGCCGCCTCCGAGCCAGGTGTTCAGCCCAGTCTCACCCTCTTACCCTGCCCAGCCTCGCCACTCAGCACACAGCCACTGTCACGGGTTGGCCTTCACCTTGCTGTGTGGGCGATGTGGCTTGGCTGCCAGGACATCTTGTGAGAGCCCCTAGCCTTTCAGGGCTTTGCACAGCATGGACCGCATGAGGTGCTAGTGAGGATGCTGGCCACCCTCACTCCACAGCCAGGTTCTAAGTCAGAGGACTGAGAGAGGAGGGCAGATCCCCTTTTCCTATCCCCACTTCCTATCGATATGCTCTCTCCAAGGACAATGCTGGACCTTCCTTAATCAAGAGTCTTCTGAGTCTCCACCTCCCCTCACTTCCCTGTGCTCACCTCACCAGCTCAACTGCCACTTGTTGACTCCCTCTTCACAGGAAAGATCCAAGTGAGCTGCCTCAGCCACATGCCTCTTTCTCTTTCTTAGTGAGCCTGCCTTTAGGTTGGACATCTCTCTCTTGCCTCATGCGTGACAACTTACCCTTGTGTCAGAGGTGACTCTCACTGAGTCATAAACCTCTACTTCTTCCACATTTTCTCAATGATAGCAGAAGCTTCTCAGCACTATTGACACTGTGAGCCAGAAATTTCTGTATTGAGAGGCTGCCTGTGGTTTTTCTATGTCAAACATAGCCTCAGTGTCTATCCACTAGATGGCAGTAGCAACCCATCCTCCTCTCCACTGTGACTACCAAAAAAATTTCCAGGCTTTGCAAATGTCTCTGGGTGGGTGAAATCCCCCCATTTTAAAACTATTCACTTAGAGGTAAAGAGCAGTTATTACTGACAAGTGAACAAATACGAATGCCTGTGTCCCAATAAAACTTTAGTTTTAGATGCCCAGCAGATTTGAATAGTTTACCAATCACCAGTTTAGACCAAAAATTAGGTACTCATAACTTGTGAAGACTAATAAAGAAGATATATCTCTAGTAATTTCAACTATGTAATCTTCATTTAAATACACATCACATTTTTCTTTTTCATTAACTGCCTTGCTCCAACAACTTTTGGCTTTTTCAGTGATTTCTTTTACCTCTCTCTCTTCAACTAAATCTATCCTCTCTTGAAAAGCCTGTGTAAAATCAGGCATTCTAGGAAACTTGTTTTCATTAGCCCTCATACTTTACTTTCTTTCTTGCAGTACATATAACCATTTATATATCTCATATTAAAAGCTGGAGATTAAGCTAAAGTAGTAGAGCATAAGGCCTTGGGTTCTAGCCTAAGCACCATGGAAATAAATACATGTGCACACACATGCATACATTTTGGTGCTCATAACAAACAAGTCTTGTTGTTGTTAGGTGCTGATGACTTGGGTCCAACTCATAGCAACCTTATGTATAACAGAACAAAATACTACCCAACACTGTGCCATGCCTGGCACTGTTGTCAGGGCTTCTCTGCTATTCATAGGGTTTTCAATGGCTGTTTGATCCTATTCCCAAGCCCACAGCACCTGGTGTTCCCAGGTGGTCTCCCATCCAAGCACTAACCAGGCCTGACCCTACTTAGCTTCCAAGATCTGATGGGATTGGAAGCCAGGGTGATACTCATCATTACATGGATAATTCCCTAGGGAAATGTGTCTACTATTCCAATTCCCAGAGCTCAGTAAAGAGCTGTGCACCTGGGCATGCCTGGGTCTAGAAGGGAATAACAAGATGCCCACAGCGCAAAGTTTAAGGAGGCACTCACACTCGAGATCATGCAAATGCAGAGGCAGCCTAACAATGCAGGGCCTCCTTAAGCTGTCTGTCCCTAGGCTCCTCCCTGCTTACTCCTAGTCCAGACTCTGCACCAGAAAGCTCAAGACATTCACAGAGACTGACCTTTAAGGAGCAGTCACCATGCAAGCCCAAAACTACCTGAGACTCACTGAGGAGAGTTGGCTGCTCTGTCCTGACAAAGCCCCGTGCTGGCTAGAAAGCTAGTAGCACGGTGATAATGCATCACCTGCCCAGGGACAGACCCAGGCTCACAGCAAAGAAAGGGGAGGGTGACTAAATACTCCCCAGCGGTAGAAGAGGAGGAACGCCACTCCCTTTGTCCTCACCTAGACTGCACCCAATTTTACTGCAAACCCTTTAGATAAGGGGAGCAGCTTCCTTGTCTCCCTGCTGTATTTCCAGCTTACCACTTTGTTCCCCTCAGAAAGCCAGGAGAGGATACTTGGTTAGAGGGTAAAGACAATCTCTTTTGATTCTTTCCCGAGAATCAGATTCTGACTCACATGTGCCTCTCAGAAGACCACCCTGAAGATGTTTCCCAAGACCCTGTTCTCCCAGCTGGTCTCTGGGGCTCACAGTGCCCTAGGATATACACTGCAGAGAGCTTCGGGGGCTCCTCTCCTTAGAGGCTCAGACATACAAGTCAGGCCCCCACCTCTGTGTGTATTTTATACCCTGCCTCATCTGCCTCACTGAGCATCTACGCTACACAAGAAGACATTTCATAACAGCACAGAGAGGAAAAGAACTGTGGATTTAGGAACTTATGCCAGTAGAGGATCTAAGCAAAAACTGAAGTTCATGTCACAATGTCAAAGATTTATTGGTGTCTGCCTTTATATGTCCCAGTGGATACTGATGGTGCACAGAGATATAAACTCACATGTAAAGGACACCCATGATAAGCCAGCCACTGAGTGAGACACTTCATGTCTTGCTTGACAACACTTCTCTGAAGGAGGGAGCGATTTCACACCACGCAGAGGTGAGAAAATGGAGGCCAAAGGTTTGAAAGTAACTCATCCAAGACCACAAGGCAGGTGGCTTCTGGAACCAGTATTGGGCCTGAAGTCTGTCAAGCCCAAACCCTTGGTACTCTATCAATACTTTCCAAGGGTGTATAAATATTTAGGAAAACTTACCGTGTAGTAGTCATACCAGCGGGCTCTAGGGAAATATGCAGTGACTTTTCGGGCATTCTGGAATGAAACACAATCATGGTGTAGGTAGTGGGAACCAATGATTTAGGACAGAGTAACCCCTGGTTAGTACTTGGATGGGAGACCACCTGGGAATACCAGATGCTGTAGGGTTGGGAGGTGGACCCAGCAACCCACTCCCAAAAATCAATCTGCCATTGAAAACCCTATGAACAGCAGAGAAGCACTGACAATAGTGTTTTGCCTGTTGTAGGTAGGGCTGCTATGAGTCGGATACCAACTCGACGGCACCTAACAACAACAGCACCACCAATCTGCACTGCACGGCAAGCTTTATTTTAATGGTAACAGAAGAGTGTAATGAATTCTTTACACCATTGCCCCCACCTAACCCTGTATTCTTTATTTTAGTTAATGAAGAAACCATTATATCTTCAAATATACAATAATGGTAATTTTTGCCTAGAGTGTCCTATGAACAAGAACTGTTAGGCTGTTGTTAAAAAGAAGGAGGAAAACACTTAGTGATGCCCTTCTACTTAGAAATACAGGAAGAAACAAAAAGTAGAGAAAGAAATCTTGTCTCAGGATCCCCCTGACACCAGCCTTCTGCTCGCCCGATTCCCCCAGCCTCACAGCCAGGATCCTCCACCCAGCAGCCGCCTCCACACTCACACGCTCCAGCACGGGGCTGACCAGGAAGGCTGGACCCAGCAGGAACTGACGGTCTATACTCCAAGTCTCCCGGTCTGACACGAACCTGGAAGGGGACACCAAGGTACCACAGTCAGTTAGAGGTAAGGGCCCCAGCCTAAAGCTTGAAGAAATCCTCAACTTCAGACCCAAGTCAGGAATCCAGCTGCATTCCTCGGCCATCTTTTTTCCCCCAGCTTTATCAGGATCATACACCCCACTTCCCACATCTCATGTGCCCCCAACATCACAAATGGGTTACACAGGTTCTCTCCGATAAACTGCCTCCTCATTCCATCACCATGAAACATATTAATTACAAGGATGACAGCATCCTTCAAGTGTCCCTCGGGAATGCCTTCATTGGTAACCTGAACATATTTTCACTTGGGTCCACATAATAAAGCAAAATATGGAGGGCCCTCTGCATGACAGAATTAGAAACAAGCTGTGCCGCAGTTGTGTAGTTATCATCTCAAAAATCTTTCACTCAATAAACAGCCTTTCAGCCAAGAGCTGTGGCGTGGAGAACTGCGCTAAAAGGAAGAATACCATATGGAATCTGCCAGGAGAGCTTAGGACAAAAGAGAATCATCTCTAATCTGGAAACATTGCTTGCATGAACAGCCACCTCAGACATCGAAACAAATTATCCACCAGCCCACCGGATTCCAGCCACTCACTCGTGGAGAAGGGGCCGCACGACCGTGGTGCCCTCCGCGTGGGCCTTGTGCATCAGGGTATAGAGATAGGGCAACAGGGTGTATCTGGTCTGCAGCACACTTCTGGAAAGGCTCTCGAAGGTAGCATTCCAGGACATGGGGTCTTGTCTCTACGGGAGAAAAAGAACAGCATTCGGTCTCCAGCCTGTGGCACTGAGGGAATGGAATGAAGTCACTGAAGCTTCTTTCAAATGCATCTCACACAGGTATGCTATGCTGTGATTGCAAGAATATTTTTGTTTCGTGGTACTGAGGGGTTGAGCCCAAGGTGTCACATATATTTGCAAGAGCTTTACCACTGAGCTGAACCTCTGGACCCATTTTTAGTTTTTTAATCTTGAGAAAGGGTCTTGCTGAGATACACAGGGTGCCTCGGGTTGCAAATTTGCAATCCTCCTGCCTCCACCTCCCAAGTCACTGGGATTATAGGTGTGAGCCACTGCACCCAGCCCTCCAAAAACATTCTTCAGTGAGTGGGAAGGTCACCACAGCTCTCACAGCAAAGTTGATAAAATTTCTCTATAAGACATTCTTACTGGATAGGCTTGGGAAATTTTTCCTAAATAAAAAGAACATCCACACAATACTGAGAAATATGGGTTGAGAAGACAATCTTAATAATTTTGAAGCTGTCCCCAAGGAATACAGATGGCAGGGATTGCATCTAAGAAACAGAGGTTGTATTTTGCACAGCAAAACACAGCGGGGGCAGGAGCTGAGGCCTACCCGGGTCCCGATGGTGTTGTGGTTCCTGGAGAAGGGGTAGAAGGCGCCCAGCTGCATCCAGCGAGCACACATCTCATACTCAGCATCTTGGAAGAACCCACAGATGTCGGCCCCTGTCTGAAAGGAAAGAAGATGAAATGAGCCTCCTGGTGGGCTCGGGAAGAGGTCGCCATCTTCCTGGGGCGAGGAGGATGCAGAGGCCACTTACATAGGATATGCCGAAGAGGCTGAACTCCATCATGCCTGCAAGGAGAAGCACAGCTGCCTCAGGCCAGGCGCTCAGGCCGCCTCCTCCACCCTCCTTCCCAGGGTCCTGACTCCCGCCAATGCCCACACAGCCCCTGGGAACATGGCCTCGCACCAATGATAGATTTCCTCAGCTGGTCCCACGCAGCTGTGTTGTCTCCCAGCCAGTGTCCTGCCCAGCGGCCAGAGGAAGGGAATGTGGAGCGGGTGATGACGATCCCTCGCTTCCCTGTCACCTCCTGCACAGCTCTGTGGAGGGGAGCAAGGAGGAGAGCTGAGGACAATGCAGAGGAAGAAAGGCCACAGAGCTCCCCTCAGAGTCCCTGGGCCCAGTGCAGGGCAATGACATGTTTGCTGCATGATGGAAGGGACCATGGAGATCTGAGCCTAACAGAGGGTTCTGGTGGATGGAGGCAGAATTAGCAATGTGGCTCCTCACCATGTTAGACAAAGAATGTCATCATGTGGTAAATCAATGGGGCCATCCCAAAATAGTAGACAATCACTAAATCTTGCTACTTATTTACTCCATACTTGGTTTTCTATATTTGAGGAAGAATGAATTCCCTAGGACAATTTGTAGTATTCAGTGAGCTCACAAAGTGGGATTGTATATATTCAAAACAAGACCCACTGGCTAACCTTCCAAAAGGGGTGATTCACTATTGAAATATAGGGGACAGGCATCCAGCCCTGTGACCTTTGGCCTCATGTAACTAATGCTATGACAGCATAGTCTTCACTGTGTCATAATTTCTGGGGTCCCCCTAGGGGTGTCTTCACTAGGTCTAATAGTTTCTTGCTGACAGCCAGGCCTCATTTACATCTCTTCTCCCAACCACACTCCCAGGGCCTGGCTCCACACTCGTAGAGTGGTTGTTTGATAAATGATAATTGCTTCAAAGTTGTAGATAAATTCTTCTCAACCTTCACATGGGGGAAGGAAAGGGATAGGAGGGAAGCCACAGCCATCCTTGGCTGTACCACATCTGGTGTCAATGGGAGAGGGCCACAGTGACTCACTCGTAGGTGGGTCTGGTCTGGGACCACCCATACAGGCTGTGCACGTCATAGTGCCGCACCCGGGAGCCGTCGGGCAGGATCTGCTCGCCCTCCATGCACAGGGTTTTGCTGCTCAGGCCTCTGTTCCTGGCCTCCAAATCTGAGGGGAACAACAAAGGTCATGAAAACCAGCCCTGTACCTTTTGGTGTGTGGCCTGTCTTCAAAGGCTCTTAGGAATAACTTGATCTGTGCATGAGTCCCTGCCCTCCTTAGGGCATGAGGCAGTCCTGGGATCTGAGCTAAACTGCATCTGCAGGTGTTTCCCAAATCAGGTTCACCAGTGAAGGTGGAAGGTAGAGGGCAGAACACAGCATTGTGAAGAATGCATTGGGAAGCAGGCCTTGATGTAGACTGTCAACTTGTAAAATGCTTCATATCATCCTTATCTCTCTAATGAATGGATGGGGTTATCTGCCTCTTACGCTTCAAAAACTGAGATTTGGAAATTCCATATGATCTCTAGAAGGTCACTGAACTTTCAGAATAACTTCTACAGCCAAGACATGAACATAAGTGTAGTGCTAAAGCCCACTGGCTCCATTAAAAGGGGAAGTGACTATTTTATAACCATTGGTGGAAGAAGAAATTTATTGGTTAAATTTTAAAAAGCCTGAATTACTGGGAAATCTGGCTGTGAAAATTCTTTGCAGATTCTGCCACTGTGGATGTTTTTGGGAAAAATTCAAAAAATTCACCCAAAGAGTCCACAAACTTGCACACTCTAACTGCCTAAGTCCTTGAAGTGTGTTTTTCCAAAGGACCTTCCCCGGATATCAAGGTGACCCCTCAGTGCTGGGTCCCAGCTAAAGGGATGCTCCTATAGCCAGGGCTCTGCAGGTGGAGGCGGCCCAGGCTCCTTACATGGCATGTAGGGGGGACGGTTCAGAGTAGCATTCCCGCAGCCTGAAGGAACGGCCCCATTCACAAAGCTCGAAGGTTCGTTCATATCCTAGAAATGTCAAACACACACAGGGCAGTTTTCAAGGCAAATACATCCTTCAGTTCAGAAACGAGCAAGTAGTGCAAACATCATTCAATGTGTGGTGATCCCTATACATGTTTGCACAGGGAAGCCCATCATTTTCTGGGGACAACTGGCTAGAAAGACCAAAGAACCTCTACAGGAAAAAATAAATTCTCCCTCAAGGAAAGATAAGCACCAAAAAATCCCTAGTAATATCCCTGGAAGTTTTACAGCAGGAGCACGTGATGTGCAGTCATGAGGAGGATCAGCACAATTCTACCATGATTGGAGGAAGTGCAATGTGGTACAGCCAGAAACTTACTGGGATGTATCATCCTCTTGACTCATGCTCCATGCTCCATATACTAAGACCCACTAAGATACACACACCCCTTTCCTCGTGAACACAGACCTCCATGCTCACACTTACAATCCACATGCCGTCAAACTTCAAGCTCTTCTCTGGTTCCTGTGAATTGCTGTACAGCTCCTGCATCTCCCTCTTCCACCACAACACAGTTGAATTGCGGAAAAAGTCTGGGAAGGCCACATAAGCTCGGTATCGCTATAAAAACAAAATGGAATTCCTGTGTCCCAAACCAAGATA
>VMDO01024619.1:0-29591 GCA_007922755.1 Pedetes capensis | reverse complement strand
AGATGAACCATGACCTCAGGGATCAAGTGCAAGAAAATGCTTATACTGTCCACTGCTGCTGTCACTGTGAGAACTAAGTCCTTTGTGCCTCCTGTCAATAATCATGAGTCTGGCAGATTAACCTGTTCACTTGCAAGTAGGATGCAATCGCAAACCCATCACAGCCTGACAGGACCACTGCATTGCAGGCTGTGTCCAGTTGGTTCTTGAGCAGGAAAGTTACCTATGTCTTTAGCCACAAATGAGTGTCACTGGGAGGATTTGAGGGCACCGTGATAAAGGGTCATTTGTTGGGTACTTTTAAAAAGATATACAGAAATCTCTTTTTAAAACAGTTATGGAAATGTCATGAGACCCATTAAGTTGTACATTAAAAATTACTAATTAAAAAAAAGTTTTAAAAAAACACTAAATTCCTCCAATCTTTCTTCTTTTCTAGCAAGAGTTACATAAGATTCTAGCAGGTAGAAGGTAAAACATCTGGTGTGACTAACCAAAACTATAGAACAGCCAAGACTGTGAGCCAGGCCAGACCCTGAGGGGTGAGCCAAGCGTGGCCCCCACCTAGGGTTAAGAGTCTCTGACTGGGGCTTCCATGTTCCACAGAAAAGCAGCCTGGACCTCCTTGGAAGGGTCTGAGTCATCTGAGGCAGCTGTGACAAAATACCACAGACTGCACAGCAGAAACGACAGAAATTTATTTTCTCAGAGTTCTGAGACCTGGAAGTCCAAGGGCAGAGCAGCCGTGTGGCTCTGGTGCTCCTTCTTGCTGACAGACAGCTGCCTCCTCATTGCGTCCTCAATGTGGGATGGGGAACAGAGAGAGCAACAGAGAGCACTCTGCTGCCTCTAATAAGGGCACTAATCCCATGATAAGGGCCCTGTCCTCATGACCCCATCTAAGCCTAATTACGCCTCAAAGACCCTATCTCCAAACACTACCCCATTGTGGTGAGGGCTTTGACATATAGATGAGGGGAGGTATGCAACTCAGTCCACAGCAGGCATCCTGGGGGCCGGCCCCCAAGATCTCCCGGAAAATCCACACCTACTGATTTATCCTGTGGACCCTAAGGTCTTCAAGCTGAGGGAAGCCTTGGACACCACCTGGGTCACCCTCTCTTTATTAGGTGGGGAATGGTAGCATTATCTAGAGTTGTTGTTGTTGTTAGGGGCCATGAAGTCGGTATCCGATTCATAGCAACCCTACATACAACAGATGAAACTGTAAGTGCTTCTCTGCTATTCATAGGGTTTTCAATGGTGTATTATTTTGGGGGATGGGTTGCCACATCCTTCTCCCAAGCCTACAGCACCTGGTGCTTCCAGGTGGTCTTCCATCCAAGTACTAACCAGGCCCAACCCTGCTTAGCTTCTGAGACCTGATGGGATCGGATGCCGCAGTGCTACAGCTGCAGGCACATCTAGAGTAGAAGCCTGTTTATCCCACTTAAAAACCTCAGAGGACAGAAACCCTCCTCACCCCTTCTCTCTACCACCCAGTGTACCCCACGTGTCAAATTGGTCAAACCATCAGAACACATTTCCTTTGGAGTTTTTCTAAACTCATTTTTTAAAATTTTTTCACCCCACTAAAGATGATATCTGTTATAACAACAGGGATTTTTGCCAAAAACTCCCTCTAAATTGTTTCAAAGTCAGATGGACAACTGGAAAATAGAAACATTAAGGTTCTCCAGGTTGAGGAGTCATAAGACCTTCTTTGTTGCCACTCAACATCATGCAGATGTAATAAAGAGCTGAGTTGTCCCTGGCAGAGGGACTTCCCAACTTAGTGTCTGAAAATCCAGAGGGTTCAGCAGAAAACTGAGCCTGGGAAGGCTAAGAGAGCAGTGGCCAGGCTGGACGAGAGTCTGTGATTCAAGCTGGGCCCTCTTCTGTTGGTGGCAATGCCTCTGCAGAGCATCTCCATGGGCTCAGACAGGGAGCATCCCACAGCCTGGTGTGTGGGCCAGCTTCGTGTTGCTGCAACGAAACACCCAAGAAAATCCACTGGGGAAGAGAAAAGACTACTTAGTTCGTGGTTCTGGAGGGTCCAGCCCAAGACCAGGCGGAACCATTGCCTAAGGTCTCTGGTGGGGGCACCAGCTGGCGACAGAGGAGGAGCAAGTGGTGGAGCGAAGTGTCCACCTCCTGAGTCATGAAGCAAGAGAAGATGTCAGGAACGGGGCCAGGCGCAGTGGCACACACCTGTCATCCTTCTGACTGGGGAGGCAGAGGCAGGAGGATCACAAGTTCAAGGCCAGAGGCAGCCTGTGTAACTTAGTGAGATCTGTCTCAAGATTAAAAGATAAAAGGAGGGATGGGTGTAGCTCAGTGGTAGAGTACTGGGAAAGCATGTGTGAGGCCCTGAGGTCAACCTCCCGGGAAGGCAAAAAAATAAAAAAATAAAGGCATTAAAAAAGGCAGTCCAGAGACAGGTGTGGTGGCACATGCCTGTAATCCCAGCGGCTGGGGAGGCAGAGGCAGGAGGATCACAAGTTTGAGACAAGAGGCGGTCTGCGTAACTTAGGGAGACCCTGTCTCAAAAAAGTAAAAAATGGGCTGGGGGTGCAGCTCAGTGGTCCAGCACTTGCAGAGCATGCAAGCGCAAGGCCCTGGGTTCAACCCCCAGTACCGAAAAGAAAAAAAAAAAAAGGTAGTCAGTCAGCACTCCAGCTAAAACCCCGTACGTCTTTGCTGTAGGACTATTTCTGACTCTTTCTGTATTTGATGCACTCGACTGCCATCTTTCAACTTGAAGTTTTCCACAATGGTGACAGGGTTTCAGAAAGAAAAGGTGCGCTGAAGGAGGTGGAGGGGGCCTCGCATCTCAGGCACAGGGTAGAGGGCGCTGCAAGCTCTGCTGCTTCATTTCTCCTCACCGCAGCCCTGGGACCATCAACAGTGTTAGGGCCACACCACCAGGGGCAGCTCTGAAACCACTATCTTGAGGGCCTGTCTGCCAGCCGCAATTTCCCACTTTATTATCTGTGGGTAGGTTCGTAAAATCAGATCTTCTGGTCCCTCCGTGAGGGTGTGGCTGTCCTGGGTCCCCTCCAGCGATCCATCACACAGCTTTATTCTTCCAATTAGTGCCCCAGGAGGAATTGATGTACTGAAAATTAACATCATTGATCTTCATCCAAGAATATGGTCAACAAGGCATAATTATTTTTCTGATCAATGTTACTGATCAATTACCTAATTAAAAAGGAAGAAGAAGAAAGAGGCTCCCCAGGCCTCAGAGTGAATTTATGGGCAGCTCTCATCTACCTCGGGGCTGGGCCTCTGCTCTGGGATTCAGCGTGAATGACAGATCACCTTTCAAGCACAACAGGAAGCTCACGCTCCGTGATCCAAGGAAATCCTGTGGGTGTCCAGGAGGCAGGGAGTCCAGCACCTCCCAAAGCAATGAGCTCTGGGGTGAAGGGCCACAGCCCGTGAAGCAAAGGGGTCCGCTCCACAAAAGCGTCAGGCAGCAGTAGGCCCCCCACCCCCCCCCAACAGGCCCAAACTATCTGTTGGGGTCCTCAGGGGAAGGGAGGCCAGTGAATAAGAAAACAAGTGGCTTGTCCCAAGTTACATGCAGCTG
Source organism: Pedetes capensis (assembly GCA_007922755.1). Classification (NCBI taxonomy): domain Eukaryota; kingdom Metazoa; phylum Chordata; class Mammalia; order Rodentia; family Pedetidae; genus Pedetes; species Pedetes capensis. The sequence continues at coordinate 25,996 of VMDO01024619.1, read as the reverse complement.
GGCTAAGCGAAGCTCTTGGGAAATCGATCCAGGTCGGAAATTCTAATGCAGGTTTCAGCCTGGAGGGAAAAGGGGAAATCATCCAGGGGCATAGGGAGTCTGAGCGCACACCCCCATCCCTCCACATCTGATCGCCTCCCACAGTGCCTCTGACCCACACCCCACACACTGATTCCCTTAGTTAGGCTCAGCTGCCAGGCGGGGCTCACCCTGTCACACTGCAGAGGTTTTTAAATCACTGTAGGTAGGAGTATTTGCGTTTCAAAATAAGAAAGCAATGTGAGTCTTGCCTGGAAGAATGACCCCTCACTGTTGGAATCTCAGGCACCTTGGGCGAAGCTGATATCACCACACTGACAGGCAGTCACACGGCTCAGGAAGCCACCTTTTCTGCCTCTGCGCGTGGGGCCTGCAGTTGACTTCCCTCCTCCTCAGGCCATTCTGGCACTCTTTCAGGGGTGTGGTTTTTGGACACCCAGGTTGGCAGGCAGCTCTGGAATGAATGGCCAGGTGGAGCTCAGTGTTCCCGCTGCCCCTGCCTTTGGTCCTTCACAAGGACTGTGCTTGTGCAGAGAACAGAGACCAATCGGTTCCCAACGCAGATGTCACCCGTAAACGTCCTCAGGTGGACGCTAAACGACAAATACATAAAGCTTGGGGAGCAGCAATCTTGCTAAGTGACCATGTCTCCCTCTGTCTTAATTTCTGCCTCTACAGAAAAGGACAGTTGTCACACGAAATTCATGAGCTCATGGCCATACATCACTGCTCAGTGTTGTTATTTACTCCTCGGGTAGTGGTTTCTCTTTCCACAGTGATAGCAAGGTCACTGGGCAGAAAATCATTTCATGGGAAAAGGAAAAAAGGGCAGGTCCAAAAAGTAAAAAGAAACAGGAGTGGAAATCAATCAGTTCCTCGCTTTCCTGAAGGCAGCCCTGTGTTGTAACAAGCTGCACTCTCCCCGTGGATCCTGCCGTCTGGAATGGCTCTTTTCCCACTTTTCTTCAACTTTGTGGACATGCCATCAATTTCTTTTTTCTTTTTCTTTTTCTTTTTTTTTTTTTTTTTCAGTACTGGGGGTTAAACCCAGGGCCTCGTGCTTGCATGCTCTGCAGGTGCTGGACCACTGAGCTGCACCCTCAGCACATTTCTTTTACTTTTTGAGACAGGGTCTCACTAAGTTACACAGACTGCCTGTGGTCTTGAACTTGCAATCCTCCTGCCTCCTCCTCCCAAGTTACTGGGCTTACAGGTGTGCGCCACCGCACCCAGAACGCCATCAATTTCTGAATGCCACCCCCCCACACACACACAGCCCTCTTCCCCAGGATCTCCTAATTTCTCACTCCCTACACCCTTTATCTTATTTAAACCACACAGCTCTCTAAGGTCTGCTGTGGAAGCGCTGATCAAAGTCCCGTTAGGTCGTTTACAGAGAAGGCACCCTGTTCCTGGAGGGCCCTAGGTTCCAGTCACGGGGCTGTGACTCTTCAGAGTGGTGGCAAAGTGGATTTTTGATGGGCGTGGGGAAAATTATTCCCAGAATCAGGAGGAGGCAGCACCATCATTTCACTCCTGGTGTTACACTGCCACCTAGTGACCGGCTGAGGAATCCTACTGCCCATCCATAGTGGCTTTGCCCTGGAGTACTTCAGACCGCCCTGCCGGGAGGTGGAGAGGGGTGACATGTAAACCAATACATGATAAATGCCAGTACAACTTGTCATCATCCTGTCTGAGGCCATTTTAACAAGTGCATCATCTTGCTGAAGTTCCAGAGCCTCCCCATGAAGCAGGATCAGGGACACCCGTAATCCAAAATCGGAAGGGGTCCAAAATCTAAAACTTTTCAGAAAACCTTCAGATTTCAGAGCATTTCAGACTTAAACTTTCCAGAGTGGAGCTGTTCACTCAGCAAAATCTGCGCTGATTTCCCCAAATCTGAAAAACTCCAAAATCTGAAACACTTCTGCTCCCAAGCACTTCGGGGCGGTCCCAAGCACTTTGGGGCCCTCCATTGGTGCTGCTGTCAACCTACACTGCAGACAAAGCCTTGTGTGGAACAGCACAAAGGAAGGCCTCATCCCTCTTAAACACACCAGGGATAATCATTTAAAGAAAAAGAGCTGGGTGTGGCGGTGGATGCCTAAAATCTCACCCAGCAGGAGGCTGAGAGGGGAGGAGCTTTAAAAAAAAAAAAAACAGTACTGTGCTGGGATTTAGCTCAGTGGGTAGAGAGCGCTGTGCTTCAGTCTCTGAGGCGCAGAGTTCAATTCCCAGCACCACAAAAATGGGAGAAGGGCCTGGCAATCCACTCCCAAGGCAATTCCGAAGCACTCAGCCATTGAAAACCCTACGAGTGACGACTATGAGTCAGATACGGACGGCACCTAACAACAACAATAATAGTTGAACCCAGAGACTTGGGCATGCTAGGCAAGCACTCCACCACTGAGCTGCACCTCTGCCTCTTTTTGAGATGGGGACTTGCTAGGTTCTGCGGGTTCTAGCCTCAAAGCCACAATCCTCATGCCTCAGCCTTCTGAGTCACTTGAGATTGCAGATGCCATGGCGCTTGCAAAACTAGAGTGTTGGGGGGGGGTTTGTTGGTTGTTTTTGTTTTCTGTGGTGGTTGGGGATTAGACACATGCTTGGCAACTGCTCTATGGATGAGCTCTAACCCCAGCTGAAGAGATCTTGTTCTTCGAGTTTTTTGTTTTTGTTCATGGTGCTGGGGATTGAAGCCAGGGCCTTGTGCACACTGGGCAAGTGTCCCACCCCTGAGCTTCATTCAGCACCGGGTATTTCCGCTAGCAAATCCTCTCCTCTCCTGTTGCACACCAGCACACAGGGGAGCCACTTGAGCCCAGGAGTTCAAGACCAGCCTGGGGGAAAAAAAAAAAAAAAAAGAAAAGAGAGAGAAACAGAAGAAAAATAGGTTTATATATGCACACATATTTATGTATAGATCTATGTATGTACATATACACATATATATACACACATTGTATTGTTAGGTGCCATCGAGTAGAATCCCACACAGAGACCCTGTATACAACAGAACAAAACACTACTCAACAGTGTATCACGTATGTGGTCTTTTTATGTTTGAGCCCATTGTTACAGCCACTACGTTTCTTCTGAGTCATGCCAGATCAGCAATTGGAGGTCTCAGGGGCTCTACTCCATTCCTGTCATAAAGGTCGGCTATACTTTGAGGGCCTGCAGCCATAGCACTGAGGCATCCAATCCCGTTGGATCTCGGAAGCTAAGCAGGATCAGGCCTGGTTAGTATTTGGGTAGGAGACCGCCTGGGAACACCAGGTGCTGTAGGCTTGGGAGAAGGACCCGGCAACCCATTCCCAAAAATCAATCCGCCATTTAAAACACTATGAATAGCAGAGAAGCACAAACAACAGTGTTTTGCCTGTTGCACATAGGGTCACTATGAGTCAAATACCAACTTGATGGCACCTAACAACATACTTTGAGGAGCCAACTCTTCCCCAGCCATTTCTTGAATGCCTTCCAGCCTTGGAGGCTCATTCTCTGACACTGTATTTGATAGTGCTTCTCTGCTATTCACAGGGTTTTCAATGGCCAATTGGGAGTGGGCTGCCAGGTCCTTCTCCCTAGTCTTAGTCTGGAAGCTCAGCTGAAACCTGTCCACCATGGGTGGCCCTGCTGGTATAGCTCTCAGCATCATAGCAACATGCAAGCCCCCATAGCGTGACAAGCTGACAGATGTGTGGGGGATATGTACGTATACGATACACAGTATAATACAGTGACTTTTTAAACTTGTTATATTACAACTTTCTCTGAAAACACAGCCTTCCATATTCTCATTGCAGTCTTGATGGCATTTCTTTTGAACCATTATCTTTTCTTAAAGTAAGGACAGGAAATGCTACTAGGAATATTTTTCTTTAATCTAAAAGTGGCGGAAAGGGCATGCAGGAAATATTTTTCCACTGTATCATCAGAGGCTTTTAGATACACAGATGTGTTATTTATAAGGAGCATCCTAACTTTCACAGATAAGTACTTATTTAACAGTTGAAGCTTAAACTTTTTGAGTTTATGTATGAAATTTTTCTCTAGTACTCAACATTGGTAGCCGGAATGTCTTAAATCAGCAACCAAAAGAAGCCTGTACAAATATAGCAAAATGTTCATTGTAGAACCTAAGCACATACAAGTGTTCACTGTAGAACTGTCTCCACCATTCTGTATATTCAAATCTTTCCTAATGTATTGTTGGAGGTTAGAAGAGTCATTGTGATGACATCATCAAACCTTGACTCCCCATGGAACTTCAACAAAGTCATCAGTGGGAAAATATATGCCTATACATGTTCGAAAGTTTATCATTTATAGCTATAAAAAAACAACAGTTTTCACCAGATGAAATTTGGAAAACACAAAAAAAGAATTTCTTGTATTTTCATTCAGCTATTAGACTTACCAATGGATTTGTATAAGTCCTAATTATTTTTTTGTATAAATTTGGTTTAGTGTTTTGTAACCTTTATAAAAATTGTGATTCGTTTAATGCTGCATGATATCCCACTCTATGTCATACGGATATACCCTAACTAAAGACACTTTAAATACAGACTCTTGGAAACCACCTACTAAATAAGAATCTCCAAGGGATGCCAAGACATCTGAATGTCTCCAGCTTGCCCAATGATTGTAATGCAGTTAATCTACTTAATAAATTACCATACCCTTCATTTGTTGTCCATTACTGTCAAATACTAAATTGTTTACAGTTTTTTGCTGTTATAGACAAAAATCACAAACATCCTTACAGGTGTTTCTCTGCCTACAAATACAATTCTTTTCTGAGGATAATAAAGTGGTTTCTTTGCTTTTTAAAGATGTCGTGAGCAGGGCACCATGAGTTACTACAGCTCCAGAACACCTGCTGCACCACCCTGGCAACTGCAGGGAAGACGAGAAGACACGCAGGGCTGCCTTGGCTGCTTGAGAAGAGTGCCTGAGACTCTGAACAACCCTAAGGAGAAACTCAAAAACAGAGGGTGGCCTTTTCCTCTATCTACGTAATCACAAAGTCCTGCTCAAAGCGTCCCTTTGAGTCTATAGCCCCAAAATTGGCTCCTGCTATTTTCTGTTCTTGTGCTCTCGTTCTTTCTCTGCAGTACTGAAGATTGAACCAGGGCCTCACACAGACTAGGCAAGTGCTCTACCACTGAGCTACACCCCCAGCGCACTGTTGTCTCATGCCTCAGTTAATAACAACATATTATATACTTGAATATCGCTGAGAGGAATTTTAAGTGTTCTCCCCACAAAAAAGTGAAGTAATTCATGTTAATGAACTCAATGAAGCCAGTCCACAACGTATCCACTGCAAAACATCACGTTGTTTGCCATAAATATATGCAATTTTTAATTGTTAATTTAACAATAATAATTTAAAAAATAATGCTGGGTGTGGTGGCACCAACATGTAATCTCAGCACTCAGGAAGCTGCGTTCAGTGAAAGTTCAAGACCAGCCTGGGCTATACAACAAGAACCTGTCTTCAAACACCCAAAATAATAGTAACAATAATAATAAAGCTCACATGGATGAGTCCCCAAGGGCACTTTCTCCAATCTCGTCCTGTATATTCCTATTCGTGGGGATCTGGGAATGCAGCACTTATAAAGACAAGACGTTCAAGCTCATCTGGACAAGCCACCTTACTGCCTCTGAATTTCATGGGCAGCAGGTTTTTTATTTTTTATTTTCTGGGTGGTTGAACCCAGAGCCTTGCGCATGCTTTGGAAGTGCCCTACCATTAGGCTGCACCCCTAGTCCCTTTTGAATTATTTTTATTTTCTGAGACAGACGCTCACTAAATTGCGCAGACTGCCTCTGGCCTCAAACCTACATTACTCCTTCCTCTATCCCTCAAGTCCCTGGGATAACAGGCGTGAGTCCCTGCGCATTTTGTTTTTTGTTTTTGATAGGGTCATTTTATGTAGGTCAAGCTCACCTTGAACTGACAATCCTCCCGCCTCAGCCACCCTAGTGCTGGGATTGTAAGTGTGCCCCACCTTACTCAGCTCTACATCATGTTTAAGGTCAAAATGGCAGAAGGTTAACACTCGGAAATGTTAAGCCTGTTTCTCAAACTAGGATCTGTGGACATACATCCAGATTTCTCTAGGAATTTCTTGCCCTCCTTAAAAGAAGTTTACAGACAGGTGCCATGACCCATGCCTACAATCTGAGAGACAAGGGAGGCTGACGCAGGAGGGCTGCAGATTCAAGGCCAGAGGCAGCCTGTGCAGCAAGCTTGAGACCATCTCAAAATAAAAAATGAAAATGAGCTGAGGCTGCAGCTCAATAGCAGAGATCTTGCCTAGCATGTACGAGGCCCTGAGTTCAACCCCCCAGTACTGGGGAGGGGAGAGTAAAAAGAATCCTTTTTAAGACCATCAAGGCCAAACCCACACCCTGTTTACACGAAGGAAAGAGGCCCAGGGATGGGAAACTCCTTACGCGAGGCCCCCAAAGCAGTCAGTGGCAGACGCTGCCCTGGCTGATCTTTGTTAGGTGCCATGGAGTTGGTATCTGACTCATTGTTGTTGTTGTTGTTAGGTGCTGTCGAGTCGGTATCCGACTCATAGCGACCCTCATAGGGTTTTCAATGGCTGAGTGCTTCAGGATTGCCTTGGGAGTGGATTGCCAGGTCCTTCTCCCATTTTTGTGGTGCTGGGAATTGAACTCGGGACCTCAGAGACTGCAGCGCAGCGCTCTACCCACTGAGCTAAATCTCAGCCCCTATCTGACTCATAGTGACCCTATATACAACAAGCGAAACGCTATTGTCAGTGCTTCTCTGCTGTTCATAGGGTTTTCAATTGCAGATTGACTTTTGGGAGTGGGTTGCCGGGTCCTTCTCCCAAGCCTACAGCACCTAATGTTCCCAGGTGGTCTCCCATCCAAGGACTAACCAGGCCCCACCCTGCTTAGCTTCCGAGATCTAATCGGATCTGATGTCACAGGGCTACAGCTGCAGGCGGCTGATCTTTAGGACCGGAGATAAACTGAGTGAGGTGGCGCCCATCTGTTGCCCCAGAGACTCCGGAGGCAGAGGCAGGAGTATCATAGGTTCCAGGCCAGGCGGCCTGCGTGACTCAGCAAGACCCTGTCTCAAGATGAAAAGTAAAAAGGGGCCGGGATGCAACTCAGTGGTAGCGCGCTCACAAAGTATGCGAGGCCCTGGGTTCAGCCCCTATCACTAAAAAAACTTTTTTAATTAAATTTAAAAACTAAAATTAAATGTAAATTTAGATTAAGTTTAAAACGGGGCTCAGACCCACCCCGCGCTCTCACCACGGCCCTCCCCGACCACTCCCGCCTTTCTTATCCCCAGTCGCCCTCGTGTCCTCCCCACGTGGCCTCGCCTCGCCTCTTACACCCTGGTCTCCACCAGGACCCCACGTGCCCTGACACACGCCGGCAACGCCCCACTAAGCCACAATGGCCTCACCGCAGGGATGCCGCGCGGCCCCAGGGCGTATGCGCCACCCTGCGCCGGCGCGCTCCTGTGACGTCGTGCGTGGCGCCATCTCCGCGCTCAGAACAGCTCTGGCGCCAACTGCCGACGGGCACGGGTTGAGTTAGTCCACTGCGCGTGTCGCTCGGCTTTGGTGAGAGGGTATTTTCCTGCGGACACTTTGAGAAGGGAGACTCCTGGTGGCTGGAGGCGGCTGAACAAAGTGAAGCGAGGGGAAGCGAGGGCGGCGCCCGCGGGAGACGTCATCAGAGCGCGCCGGAAGCGGCTTCACCATGAAGGGTGAGCGGGGCCGGGGGCAGTAGCTCTTGGAGGTGGCTGGGTGGGGTTGTCCGAGCTCGGGGCCTGGTGCTGGTGCATGAGGCGAGTCAGGGCTTCCCGTCGCCCCAGGGTCCGGGCGGAGCCGCACGGGGCACTGTCCCCCCGCAAGTCACTGAGCGACTCCCGGGCTGGGGTGCTGCCGGGGAGGATGGGACCTCTGGCGGCTCCGGCCCCCAGACGCGGGCCGGGCTGGGCCCCCTCGGCCGCCGGGGCTGTGGCCTCGGCCTCGTGTGATCAGCCCCACGCTGCCAGAGAGGGCGTCCCTAACCCGGGGCCAGGGACGGGGAGAGGTGTAGACACGGCACAGGTCAGTCAGACGATTCCCACCCCGGCCACTCTGCCTGTGCGAACCGGGTGTCTGCGTATCCGAGCTTCAGCTTTCTCAGCACGAGTAGGAGGAACTGTTCTGAGGGATTGTTCAGGAGTGGATATAACACACACACACACACACACACACACACACACGTATACATATACATGTGTGTATACATATACATATATATGTATGTATGTATATGGGCTGGGGTTTAGCTCAGTTAGGAGAGCACTGCTCTGCAGCTTCTGAGGTCCCAAGTTCGATTCCCAGCACCATAGAAATGGGAGCAGAATGTGACAATCCACTCCCAAGGCAATCCCAAAAAACAATCAGCCATTGAAAACCCTATATAAAGGTTGCTATGAGTAGGACATGACTCGACGGCACCTAACAACAACAACAGAAGAAATTATTACTGACAAGTCTGAAATTTTAGTTATCTTCTCTGGTCATATTCATTTGCCGGTTGTGGCGGCGCATGCTGGTAATCAACGAGCTGCGGAGGATGAGTCAAGAGGACTGGGAATTCAAGGACAGCCTAGGCAACACTTTATGGGCTGGGATTTAGCTCAGTTGGTGGAGTGCTGCTCTGCAGTCTGAGATCCCGAGTTCAATTCCCAACACTGCACAAGTGGGAGAAAGACGTGGCAATCCACTCCCAAAGCAATCCCGAAACAATCAGCCATTGAATAAACTCTGATAGATATGACTCGATGGCACCTAACAACAACAATATATGTGTGTATATATATATGTATACGTGTATATGATATACATGTATATGTGTTTATGGGCTGGGGTTTTAGCTCAGTGGGTAGAGCACTGCTCCACACTCTGTGAGGACCCAGGTTTGATCCCCAGAACTATAAAAGGGAGAAGGCTGTGACAATCTACTCCCAAAGCAATACCAAAACAGTCAACCATTGAAAACCTTATGAGGGACAGTATGAGTTGGACCCAACTCAAAGGCCCCTAACAACAGCAGCAGCAAATATATATAGTTTTTAATCAACTACCTGGCAAGTAGTGAGTGTTCAGTAGCTACTTATTAGATGCTGTTGAGTCGGATCCAACTCATAGCAACACTATGTACGACAGAACAAAACACTCCCCAACACTGCCATGCTGGGCACTATGTCAGTGCTTCTCTACTATTCATAGAGTGTTCAGTCACTGATTGTTTTCAGGATTGTTTCAAGAATGGGCTGCCAGGTCCTTCTCCCACCTCTTGCAGTGTTGGGGATCAAACCCAGGAACTTGGAGAGTGCAGAGCAGTGCTCTACTAACTAAGCTATGTGCATTATTGAAGAAAGAGTCACAACTCTGATTCCAGGCACCTGTGACAGATAAAGCTATTCCTGGAGTTCTAGGCCATGCAAGTTTCTCTGTACCAACAACTTATAATCTCCATCTCTGTTTGAGGAAGAACTAGATTCTGTGTATGAAACTTGCAAGCACCTTAGTTTGCTTGGTAAAACATGTAGTCAGGGAAGCACAAGACAGCAAGGATGAAATACAGAGTGTAGTGTGAACTAAATGTTCTGGTTATTTGGCCTTTAAACCAGGCCTTTCTCCCAGTCTTGTTCCATTCACACCCATACCCTGTCCCAGTGCTACTGCCATGGTTTTCTTCAGACAAACTAAGTAAGAAATAGGGGTTTGGAAGGCTTTAGAGTTTTTGACTTCACATTGATCTATGCATGAGTTCAAAGAAAGACTACCGTGTTTTAATCAGTTCAGGATACCATCAATTATATGATAAGCTCCAATTTCATGCATGGGGCTGGGATTTAGCTCAGTGGGTAGAGTGCTGTGCCGCAGTCTCTGAGGCCCCGAATTAGATTCCCAGCACCCCAAAAATGGGAGAAGGGCCTGGCAATCCACTCTCAAGGCAATCCCGAAGCACTCAGCCATTGAAAACCCTATGAGGGTCACTATGAGTCAGATACCGACTCGACAGCACCTAACAACAACAACAACAACAATTTCATGCATACTAAAATGTAAAGTATAAAAATTTAAGCCTCTTATAGTCAGCAAAATGTAGTATTCCTAGCCATCCGCATCCTGAAAGATACCACACAGGTCTTAAACGAGTTACTTCACTAGGCAGACTTGAGCAACTGCTCAGGCTTCTAGCTTGTGTTTTGTTTTATTTTATTTATTTTATTTTATTTTTTGTGGTACTGGGGGTTGAACTCAGGGCCTTGCACTTGCATGCTTTGCAAGTGCTGTACCACTGAGCTGCAGCCCCAGCCCATTTTTTTTTTTACTTTTTGAGACAGAGTTTCACTAAATTATGCAGACTGCTTCTGGTCTCAAACTTGCAATCCTCTTGCTTTCACCTCCCAAGTTGCTGGAATTACAGGCATGTGCCACCACTCCCAGCCTAGCTTGCATTTTAAATCAGGGCAACTTTAAGTGTGATCCACTGACCCACAGTAGCATCTGAGAACTTGTTAGAAGTGCAAAGTCTAGGAGCTGGACGAGAGATTCTTACACACATTAATGTTTGAAAAGCACTCTTTCTAAACCACACCCTTGAAGCCTTTAGGGTAAACCTGGCCAGAAGGCAGGGTAAGAGGCTTCTGAGAGGGCCAGGGATGTGGCTCCATGGTAGAGCATTTGCCTGACCTACTGGGTTCCATCCCCAGTACCACAAAGCAAAGACAGAGAAAGAGAGAAGAAAAAAGAGAAGCATCCAAGAATGCTTTGAGGCTTTGCTTCTCATACCAGCCTGATCTACCTCTGCACAAACAGGGTTATTTTGTTCTTAAGATACCCAGAATCTTGCACATACTTTTGCAAGTGCTCTACCACTGAGCTGCACCCCAGCCCATTTTTTATTTTTTATCTTGAGACAAGGTCTCCTTAAGTTACACAGTCTGCCTCTGACCTCAAACTTGCTACCCTCCTGCCTCCGTCTCCCAAGTCAGTAGGATTGCAGAGTGAGCCACCATGCCTGGCTAAGCATGGTTATTTTCACAGTTAGAAAGGCCTTGGGTGTTACACCCATGCCCAACAGGAACTGATCATTTCTTCCACCCCCATTTCATCCTACAGGTGTGATCTACCGTCCCCTTTCTCAGAAAGAGGCAAAAGAGTGTGATGTGCAGGTAAGTTCTTGGCAGGAGGTCTTGCAGCAACAGAGCGATGGCAGAGATGGCTTCCTCACTGCTAAGCTCTGGGACAGTTCACTGTCCTTCCCCACGCCGCCTTGTCTTGCCAGCAGACGCCTTAGGCTCCATCAGAGCCCATCGTGCTGGTGTCCTGGAATGACAGCTTCCTTTCCTGTCAAGCCAAAGCTGGCATTGGGGAACTTGTACTCATTGATTTTGAGTCATTTCCAGCCATGTAAAGGACGCAGGCTGTGGCCACCTGCAGCCCATTCCAGGGAACTTGTCTCTGTGCCCCGTTCACTCCTAACAGAGGCATGCAAGTCACATTTCATAAGTAGCATTGACAGATTCTGTCACAGGCTTCCACATGCTGTGCCATTTGAACAGAAACTCCACACATGGCTCCTAATGAGCATGTGACCATGAACTCCAGATTTTGAAAGGCCACTGTACCTTTGCTTCCCCATGAAAGAGACCGCTTACATATTTAAAAGACTCAGTAATTGTGCTGTCATCATTAGTAGCGATGATAATGAATTAACGTTTAATTGACATCTAGAGGCACAAAGTTGGAACAGAGTTCCTGCCACCCCTCTGTGAACCACCTCAGGAAGTACGTGTACCCTGTCTTTTCACCCCCCTGGCTTTCCTCCCACTGGGAGGTCTCAGTTCCTATTGGCACAGTAGCCTCAATCTTGTGTTTAGGACCTGCTTTGCAAAAAGTGCCAGGCAGACAGCAGCTGGGAGTAGAAACTCAGTACAGAGGCCTGCCCAGGGCCCCTGCCCAGTGAGGGATGGGTTGTTGGAGCTCCAGCCTAAAAGGTGGTGATACGTGGAGGTTTTTCAAGAATTATTCACAGCTATGAAGGAATCTTGCCAAGTCCTGAGCCTGTGCTCATGCAGTGATCTGACACCACTGTGCTGCACTGAGGGAGAGAGGGAGGGGCCTGAGGTGCACCTGACACTTCCTGCCTCCAGGCAGTGGAGGAGCAGCTTCTCAGAGAGCAGCCATACTGTGTCCACAGGCTAGAAGTGCAAGGAGAGGGGACTGGGATATCAGTGCCCACACACCAGGCATGGCCCGCCCCAGAGCACCTGGTTTTGCGCTGTCCCTGTATAAGGGTCCTTGTCTCACGGGCACAGCTTGGTTCTGCTCTGAGCTTGTCTTCACGCGGTCATGGCTGGTGAAGTCTCTGTCGTGCACTCCTAACGCTCTCCTCCCGACCAGGGAGGACAGAAGCTTTCCTCCAAACATGACGGCTTCATGTCCTCAGCAGGGTGACCTCAGAGAAGCAGGTCAGGAAGTCCGTGTCTGAGGTGGTTGTGTGTGACACACTGCCGCTAAGTGTCACATCTTAACGGCTGTGGCAGGAAGCACTGGGGGTGAGAGGTGCCAGAGCCTTGGGGGGTCAGTCGGGTCAGTGATGACAGTGGTGGGCGGCAGGGGCTGGGGTGCTGGCGGCCCAGAGCTGTGAACCACAGTACCACGTCCCCACGCAGCCTATGGGAGCGCAGCGGGCCGAGGCCTTCGTGAGGTCCTTCCTGAGGCGGAGCATGCCCCAGCTGGGCCAGCAAGCCTGCGAGGACCAGCTGCAGCGCAAGGCCGTGGTCCTGGAGTACTTCACTCGCCGGAAGTGCAAGGAGAGGAAGAAGAAGTCCAAAGGGCTCTCTGCCAGGCAGAGGAGGGCCCTGCGCCTCTTCGACATTAAACCCGAGCAGCAGAGGTGAGCCCCCTTCTCTTCTCCGTGTGAGTCGGAGGGAGGGGGGAGTAGGGGACCTGGGAGCTCACTGGCAGCCCTGCCCACTTAGGCTCCAGGGGCACCGCCTTCTGCCACAAGAGGGCAGCCTTTCCCCACCAGTTCTGTGCTGGGGCCTGTGTTCTCTGCTCTCATCCTAGCTTGAACTTGTGAGACAGCTGCCTCAAGCCAGACCATTGCCCATGGCAACAGGTTGTTTTTCTTTTAGCTTTCCTAGAAAAAAGGAACTGATATTTCTTAAAATATATTTCCATAGCTCTTAATATCACTAGACAGAAACACCCACTGGGAGTCTATTGCCAAGGAAAGACACTGCCCACACATTCTGGAAGTTTCTGAAAGGAGCACATCACCGTGTCATCTCGTGGGAGGATGTCTTCCTCCCTCTGGCTGACTCCCCACTCCTCCCTGGCGGCAGTCCTGTGTGTCTTAGTACTGTTTATAGGCTTTAGCTTAGAGATGTTATGACAGCCACATCGCCCCCTGAAGGCCAGCAGACCAGGTAGTGTCACTGTCCGAGGCAGCTGGCGGTAGGAAGGGGTGACTGCCGCCTGCCCTGGTCTGCCTGCTGGAGTCCCTGCAGACGGAGCTCATTTTGGGCCTGAGCTTGGGACCCTGTCCTTTATCCCATGCCTGCGTGGGGATGGCGTTCCCTCAGGGTCCCAGAGAAAAGCCCCGGGTCCTCCACCCGCTCCTTCCCTTCTCCCCACCACTTGCTCCCTCACCTTCCGCACAGACCCATTACCTGCCACGAGGACCTGGGTGACAGCCAGCACCTCCTGTGGACGGAGGGCTTACGAAGTTCAGATTCAGGTGACAGAGAACCCCACAATGCTGGTGACTAAAGCAAGACTAGAGTTCATTTCAGTATCGTGAAAAGAAGTGAGGTGAATGGCACCTGGGGTGCTGAGGTGGGGCCTCCCACAGCCCTGGGGCCAGGAAGCACATGGCCCCTCCACATGCCCCTCATGGTCCATGATGACTGCCTGAGCTCTGGCTGTCATGGCTACATCCAGCCAGCAGGAAGGGTGAAGAAGGGCCACCCCTTCCTCCTCCGGTAATCATGGACTTAACCTCAGGAAGGTTCTGGCAGTGATGACACCCAGGTCCAAACACCCAGGTCCGAGAGGCAGAGGCACCTGATCTTGGTCAGACGGCCAGGGAGGCTGGGCTCTGCACCTGGCCCCAGGGGCCTCAGGTCCACAGTGTCGGCACTGAGCCCAGCTCTGCTGCTTGGACCTGGCCATCACAAGCTGACAACACCTAACTGTCCCCCTGCTTCTGACTTTACCACAGGTACGCACTCTTCCTCCCTCTGCATGAGCTCTGGAAGCAGTACATCCGGGACCTGTGCGGTGGGCTCAAGGCCGACACGTGAGTTGCGTTTCGCGAGCCTGGCTGGGGGGCAGTTGCGGAATCTCAGGGTCCCCGTGCCATGGAGTGAAGTAAAGCTTCTCTTTGCCTCGTAGGCAGCCGCAGATGGTTCAGGCCAAGCTCCTGAAGGCCGACCTCCACGGCGCTGTCATCTCAGGTAACGGGCGAGGGCACTGTCCCACATGATCCCTGCCGAGTGGTGGCTCCTGAGTATGGCCCTGAGGGTCGGAGGTGGTGGTGGCCTGGGCCCAGCCTACCCGCGGTGGGCACACTAAGTGGTCTCCACAGGCCTCCACACTCTGCCGGCACCGCCTGCTCCAGGCGCCTTGAGTCCAGAGCACCCCCATCCCACCCAGGTTTCCAGCCATGGCTGCGACCCCAGCGCAGCCTGCCCCTGGTGCCAGCTCCCTCGCCCTGCTGTCCGGGGGGCGCCTCCCTCTGCCCGACCAAAGCAGGGCTCCTACCCTCCCCATCACAGGTACCAGCATGGCCTCACGTTCAGGTCTGAGGCCCCAGACCTGGGAAATGTGCGTGTCTCTTCTTTCCAGCCCCCCCAGTCTATTAACTCACCTATCCCCACTCTAAACACCGTCACTTCTTGGGGTGGCTTCAGAGCCACCTACCCTGGTCCCAGCTGACAGCCATGTTCCACGGCTTGACCCAGACCAACCAGCCAGAGAGCAGGCTCCATGGCAGACATCAGTCCGTGCCTTCCCTGCTTTGCGTCTTCTGATGGCTCCCATCTGGTTCAGGTTCCGCCTGCTACTGTGGTCTGAAGGCCTCTTCACCTTTCATGGACAGCAGAGCTAACCATGCTGGCCTGCTTCCTGCTGCTCACACAGCAGGCTTGGCCCTGCCTCAGGACCTTTGCATGGCTCCTTCCCTCTTCACAGAAAGTTCTGAGTGTTCATACATTGACCCCAGCTTGGTATTCAGGTCCCTTCTCAGATACCACTTCCCTTAGGGGTCTGCCATCACTGCATTTGCCCCCTTCCACCCTGACTACCCTGTCCATATTTCCTTGATAGCACTTATCACTCTCAGAAAATCTAGTTCCCCGTGGTGTTCCGCACATCCTCCCCACTAGAGCATCAGCTCTGTGAGAGCAGGACCCAGAGCTGTGGCGTCAGCGTCCTGCCCTGAGCACCTGCATGGGGCAGTGCCAGCCAAGTGGTAAAGCTCAGGGAATGTCTGCTGACCACACTGAGGCCAGGGTCACCCCACAGCTCCACTTATGGGCTCAGCAGCAGAACCCCATTCCAGGCAGAGTTCAGGCAGTCCTGGGGGTGCAGAGTGGACAGTGTTCACTCACATCCTGCCAACAGCATCCAACTGGACACTGGCCCTGTGTGACTCTTGGCTTCAGGACCTGCCCCACACCCCTGTGGGCAGGCACAGACCGTCCAAAAGGCCCTTTGTCAGAGCAGCCAGAGACAGCAGAGCCCAGGGCGGGTGGGCTGCCCAGTGCTCTCTGGCTCTGGCACCGCTGGGGAGATGCCCCCTGCGGGTGCTCTCTCCCCCCTGCTACCTCGCAGGTGGGACCGGCACCTCCACCCTGCCACCTGGCTGGCTGCGGATCTCCCCACACCACCAAGGCCTGACCCCCCCCACCTGCCTTCTCCTTTGCAGTCACAAAATCCAAGTGCCCCACATACGTGGGCGTCACAGGAATCCTTCTGCAGGAAACAAAGCACGTCTTCAAGATCGTCACAAAAGAAGACCGGCTGAAGGGTACGCACCCCGTCCCTGGGGCCTGGGCAGGGCCCCACCACCCTCCACCCTGCCCCTCCATGTGGCTTGCTGACCCCAACCCAGGCCTGCAGAGGCCCTGTGAGCAGCCTGCAGCCCCCCAAGACTAGAAGGGAAAGCTGCCTGGCTGGACCTGGGGACGTAGGTCTCCCGGGTCCCCCATCTGCCTGGCACGGCCGCTCCTCCCGAAGGAATCCTGCACTCCGCGGAGCCGGAGCGCAGCCATCCCTGGGGCTCTGAGAACTGCACCCTGTAGCTGGACCCTGGGGTTCCAGTGTGGCTGGTGCTGCTCCCACAGACACTTAGTCCCCTGGGACTTTTGCTCCCCACCTCACCCACAGATACCAAGGCTTCCCACAGCCTGGAGGGTTTGGTTCTTTTTCATTTCTCGGTGCTGGGGACAGAACCAGGGCCTCGTTCGTGCCAAGCGCGTCTGCACACACCAGCCCTGTGCATCTGGAGCGTGTTTCTGTTGCTGCGGCTTCCATTTCCCTCTGCATCCTCTCCATTGTGAACCCAGGAGGTGGAGCGAAGGAGTCCCGGGAGCATGAGGCCCGCACTGCTCTGGCAGCTTTGTGGGCAAACCTGTTTCTGCCCTCAGCCTGCGAGCGTCTGATCCCAGGAGCTGATTCATAGCCTCTGCCCCTGCAGCCGGCTGTGGAGTTATTTGTAGAGCATGAGTCAGCCAGCCTTGGGCCTGAAGCCCCTCATGCGGACCTGGACTGTGACCTGGGGTTTCCCATTTCCTACTAGCTGCTTTAAAAAAAAAAAAAATACAGACAGTTTATGAATAACAGTCTACATGAAAGTGAATCTAGTGCCAAGCTTTTGCTCAGCCTCTTTATCCCACCTTCTCTTTTTCTTTCCAGTTATCCCAAAGCTAAACTGTGTGTTCACTGTGGAAATTGATGGCTTCATTTCCTACATTTACGGGAGCAAATTCCAGCTGCGGTCAAGTGAGCGATCTGCCAAGAAGTTCAAAGCAAAAGGAACAATTGACCTGTGAATTCTTCGCTCCCTAAGTTGGTTGTTTACAACAGCTGAAAACTGGGAGCAACCTGAACCCCCGCCTCCCTGACGAGGTTCTGGTTCTGGGCCACCTCCAGCCAGGGGCCATCAGGGTTAAGGACGCTGGGTAACGCTGGACCGAGTGCAGGAGCCAGGGAGCAGAGGGATTTGTACCTCCAGGTGACATCAGTTCTGTCTGCCTCCCAGGGAGAAAAAGGAGTGGCAGAAACTCACAGGGGCTGACGTGGGTCAGCGTGAGGAGCGGGCTGTGTCGTTGCCACACTGCTCCGTGTTCCCTGAGCATCCACCATGAACCCAGTGTTCGTGTGATAATAAAATACACTCATAGGCATAACGAGGCTGCTAATAAAAGGGCCATGGCTGTAGCTCAGCCAGACTGAACGGAGGGGAACCCCAGAGCCACGCCGGGACCACGCTCTACGCTGGCCTCACAGACGCCCCCATTGGGCGCTGCTTTCACGGGGTCTGGGGCACCCTCGACATGATGTTATGGCGAGCCCGCCTTCAGAGTGAGCCGAGGGCCACTTCGCTGCTTCAGGCCGGCTGAAGTGCAGTGAGGGAGGGGCTAAGTGCTCAGGCTTCATTCACCACAGGCAGTAGAGGGGCCCCGTTACAGCCGGGCGGTGTGTGCCAGCTGAGGCGGTTAACCCAGGTAGTGTCCTCCTCAGGCCATGTGGCTTAGAGATGGCCGGCTGCCTCTCGCTCCGAGGTCTGCCCTGTGAGCAAAGCCAGGGTCCCAGCAACGGCACCTTTGACGTCTGAGGTCCACTTTGGCTGCAGAGGCTCAGCTTTTCCCTCTGACTTTGTCCATATGGCCAGATCGGCCCGTCTATGTGGGGCCAGAGGAGACACAGGCCAGGGGCCACAACAAGGTCCAGGTGGAGCCAGCGCTGCCACGCTGGGATCCGGAAGGCACCCGGGTCAGCAGCCTGGCTCAGAAGGGCCAGCTGCCCCTTCGCTTTTGGAAGCCAGGTGAGGACCCAGCCTCCTGGTGACAGGCAGCAAGTCTGCCTGCCAGGGGCACTGCTTCCTCGGAGTCCCCACCCACCTACCCTGGAGGACAGACATTGAGACAGCAACATTCGTAGGACAGGACAGGGATGCCTAGGACTGGGCCACTGTGCCCTCCGGAGGCCATCATCAACCCGCATCCCCGGGGACCAGACCAGCTGGGCCCTGCCTCTGTCTGCAGCCCCAGGATGTGCTTGAGGCAGCTGGGGGCCCCCCACGTGAGCACCCAGTCACCACTGCTAGGGCAGGGCCATGGGGGCCTGGGGGTTCTCGGTGTGGCTTTTTTCCCTGGTCGTGGGAACGAGGCCCAGAAGGCCTCACTGGGTAAGGGAAGAGCTGAGGTCTGACATCAGCAGTCAGGCCCGGCATTGGCCACTCACACGGGGCGGCTGCGAGGACGGGAAACCACTCTAAAGTGCTCAGCGTGCTCCCTTCTTACCTGGTCCCCACGATGGGGCTCTGGCCTTGTGAAGTGGCTTCTGTTCCTCCAGTCCTTACAGTGCCACATTTTAGGGCGTAGGTGCCGGCCATGGTCCCACCCTCTGTATCCAGTGCTGTGTAAACACAGGTGCTTAGCACAGAAGTTGCTGGGACCACTTGCCACATGAAATCGGTTTCCTTTGCCACAGACAGGAGGCTGTGTGAGTGGCTGGGTGATCTGTGGACGTATCTCCGTCTCCCAAAGGAGACTTGGTGAGAAGCTCGACTGCACTGAGCCACTGTGTAAATGCCTGATTCTGGGGTCCACAGGTGTCTCCCCAGCCCACCCTTAGTCCCAGGCGCCACAGGCCACACCACAGCCAGGCTGGGCAGGGCTTCAGTCTTGGTGAAGCTGCAGCAGGTGCAGCCGGGGCAGCAGTGTGGAGCAGGGCTGGCCAGGTCTCCACAGGCTGTCACAGAGGGCAGCATGGAACTTGGCCATGTGACCTGGGAGAGCTGAGCCCTGGGATGTGTGGCCCCCGTGCAGCATGGCTACGTCTGCCCCAAGTGAGCCAGGCACCAGAGAGGCCCATGGAGAGAACAGACAGCACCGGAGGACACTCTGGAGGCTGTGGGCCGGGAGACCCCAGCCCAGGGGGCAGGGGGCGCAGCTGTCTCAAGAGTGAGCAGCCAGGGCCCTTCACCCATCCCCAGGGCCAAGCCTGAGGACTCCAACCAGCACCCAGCCTGCAGAGGACCAGCCAGAGCCTCTCGGGGAGGGAGAGGGGAAAGCACCTGGAGGGGAAGGGCAGTGTGGGGGGGTCATGGCCATTGGATCAGTTGCTCAGGCTGGGTAAGGATGCAGCAGGCAGGCCTTAAACAATAGCTGGATTTTCCACAGTTCCGGAAGCTCCAGGGTGAAGGTGCTGCCGAGATTGCTTTATGTGAGGGCTCTTCTGGTCTGTGTCTTCACAGGTCTGCCCTCTGCGTGTGCCAGGACACATCTCTGGTGTCTTAATTCTTAAAAGGCCACACTGGTCCCACCAGATGAGGGCCCCATCCTGTGACCCCATTTCACTCTGCCTCTTTAGAGACTGTCTTTAAACAGTCACGTTGGGGTTAGGGCTTCAGCATTGGGACTTGAGAGGTGCGTGTTCCGTCCATAACCACCACAATGCTTCACTGGCCAGGAGCACTGATTGTGCCCCCCAGGTGGACTCCAATTCCCAGCCTGGTCCCCTCCTCAGACCCTGGCCTGGCCTTCTCGCTACAGTGTGTGGGGTGCTCTAGCCACTGGTTGCTCCAGTGAGCGTAGTTGCTGGACCCTGAGCTCCTGTTTCCACTGGATCCCATGACTTGCTCTACAGGAACGTAGGTCCAGGGATGCTCCCCAAACCCGGGGCCCCGATGGAGTGAAGGAGAGGAGGAAGTAGCGTATAGCGCAGGCTCACGCTCCACTTGCTGCAGCCATATGAGCCGCTCCACTCCACAGCACCTTCTCTGCCATGGGGCACTGAACCCTCTGAAACCACGAGCAAAACCAGTCCTTCCTCCTTCCAGTGGTTCATGTCAATCATTTCGTCACAGCAAGGCCACGTCCAACAAGCACAGGCAGGCAGGGTGGGCAAAGGAACCCCCCAGGATCTTCGCAGCTGTGGGAAGCGAAGAGCAAAGTCACACCCAGGTTCAGGGCAGGGCCTGCAGAGCTGTCACGCAGAGCCCAGGAGCCTGGGACTTCTGGCATCAAAACCAGCAGGGTAGCTGTGCAAAGCTGCCAGATCCTGGGCAGTTCCTCAACCTACTGAGTCAGACTCCAGGGGTGGGGTACAGGGAGCTGCATGTTTTCCTAAGTTCCCGGCTGCTTCTCCAGTCACTGACGGGGGAGGACAGTGCAGCCAGATGGCATCTAAAGTCTCTTCCAGCTCTGAAGTCTGGACTGTGATTTAAGATGGGGGAGTCTTGGGCCAGCATTTTCTGGATGCTGGAAAAGATCATCAAAGAACTGATCTCTCAGGTTGTGAAGAGTAAACATGAACGTTCCTCCAAAAAGCCATAAATTATGGTAAAAAGCTTGCTTTCTGGACAATGGCTTTAGCGTTAATTTAGTTTGCATTTCTTAGCTATAATGCCTCATTAAGACATCTGTTAAACGTCTATAATATTAACTTAATAGATGGGGTCCTAATAGAACTATATTGGAATTGTCCATTTAATTAACCTCATGGGCCTTTAATGGATGTCTTAAATAGACATCATTAACAAGGGTGTTAGACCAATTAAAATTAGAGTCAGTAACATTCTTGGTAATTTTTTCTGAGCTGTGAAGGACGAGCATCACGAAGTAGGCGCAGAGACGGGCTGCATGCAGGGGACAGTCAGAGCCACCGTCCCTCGAGGGAGCTCAGGGGGGACAGGCCCCACTGCGGGTCCCCATTCTGTGTCTCAGCCAGAATTGTCCAAAGAAGATGGCGCTCTCCAGTCATGGGAGGCAGTGCTCAGGAGCTCCCCCTTAGGCCTTTTACAGAAAACATTTTCTCTCCTGGTCCACCAGACTGAGCTCCTGGGTGAGGAGAGGGAGTGGGTGAAGAAGGATTGTTGTTGTTGTTGTTGTTGTTGTTGTTGTTGTTGTTGTTGTTTTGCTGGGTGCTGTCAAGTCAGATCCAACTCACAGTGACCTTATGTACAGCAGAACAATGTACAACCCAGCACGGTGCTATGCACACAATCTTTTTGTTTGAGCCCATTGTTGCAGCCATTGTATTTCTTGTTTTGAGTGGTGCCACATCAGCAAAAGGAGGTCCCAGTGGCTTTACTCCATTCCCATCATTAAGGTCAACTCGACTTTGAGGAGGCAACTCTTCCCCAGTCCTTTTTTAAATGCCTTCCAGTATGGAGGGCTCATTTTCTAGCACTATATCTGACAGTGTTTCTGTGGTATTCAGAAGGTTTTCAAAAGCTAGTTGTTTTGGAAATGGTTTATCCATGTCCTTCTACCTACTCTGTCTTACTCTGGAAGCTCAGCTGAAACCTGTCCACCATAGATGGCCCTGGTGGTATCTGAAATACCTACCGGTGGCATAGCTTTCAGTATCACGGCAACACTCAAGGCCCCACAGCACAAGCTGATGGGCACATGGGGGAAGGAGGATATTAAACACTAGCTATTTATGTTGTCAGGAATTATGACATGGTACCTTGGGTCAGGGGAGATGGAACCAGCTCGGACAGGGCAGGACTGGTTGGGACGGGAGGTAGAGAGGGTTGGGATAGGATGAAATGGAAAATACCATGTCCCCTTTGCCAACACTGCTCCACTGAACAGTTATGGAAATAGCACATCTTCCCAAAGACAATGGCCAATCCTCCATTGTCCGGCCCCTCAGCAGCATTTGACGTGGTTGTTCACTCCGTTCTTGCTCCCCGAAACTGCTCATATCCCACATGACCCACTCTGTGCCACCTCCCTGGCCCCTCCTTCTGAGTCCTTTCACGGACACTCCTCCTCCGGACCTGTCAATGCCTGTGTGCCCGAGCTTTTCCACATTCCCTCCACAGCTTCAAATGCACCTAAGACTCAAAATCATACGCCAACGAGAGCCAAAGATGTAGCTTCACTTACTGTCTCCCTCCCCCCAGCTGGACTATGAGCTCCTTAGGGACGAAGGCATTGCTCTGTTTGCTACTGTGTACCCAGTTCTCCAGAAGCAAACTTCACCTGTCATAGGGGCTCAGCAAATGCTTGCGGAGGGAATGAAAAGCCTGCCCCTTGAGTTGAGCATAGCGGTGCTCACCTGTAATCCCAGCACTTGGGAGGCTGAGGCAGGAGGATCTTAAGTTCAAGAGCACCCTGTGCTACATAGGGGGACCCTGTCTCGAAAGAAAGAAAGGAAAAAGATGAAGGGGGAGGCAGGAGGGAAAAATTAAAAAGAGAAAAGGGTGTGGAGAGGAGGGGACGGAGAAAGGAAAAAGGAAACAGTGGGCCCCTGACCTCCCCCCTTGGCTGCCTCCTCACCCTCCTAGCCTGTCACTGGCCTCTCTGCAGGACCGCTGCCCTCTCTGCAAGTCCGCTCCCCTCCACTCCCGCCTCCACAGATGACCTCAGCACCCAGCTCCTCAGGTGCAAAGCTCAGGAGTCATCCTGGCTCTTCTCTTGCAATCAGCCCCATCCCATCTTGCAGGAGGTCCAGTGGACTTCGTGGCCTGCTCATCCAGGAGCTCAGGCTCAGGGCTGTTCCCGCCCCCCAGCCCTGTTCCCACTTCCCCAGTTCCAGCCTTCGTCCCCCTCCCACTCATCCCAGCCCCTGCCCCTCCTGGGCCTCCCTGACCTTTGGAACATGACTCAGCTGGTGCCACTCCTCTGATTACACCCACAGGACCTTCCCACCAGAGGCTCCCAGACCCCAGCTGCCTCCCCTGCCCATCCCGGCCGCCTCCTGAGCTCCTTCTCCATCCACTCCACACCCCTGCGCATCCCTCGACTCCTCACAACACGCTACCCTGTCTTCATGGGACTTTCCTCCCCTAGTCCTTCCATCTCAAGCCAGCCTCCTCTGCATTCCCAGCTCTCTAACTTGGGAGGTTCTCTCTCTCTCAGACCCCTGCCAGCCCAGTTCATCAGCACCCAGTGTCTATCATATTGCCCCACCTTACCACTTCCACAGCCCTCACATAATCCTGCCTGCTGGTGTCTTGTCACTTTCTTCCAGTAGACCACGAGCTGCCTGAACGTGGCCCTCCGCTTACCTCGTTTGCCATTGTAACCGCCTGAACACCGTGCTATGCAGAAAAAAATAAAATGAGCCAAGGGTGGGGCTCTAAAGATGCAGAGTCGGTGCCCACAGCAGCCATGGTGACAGCTGGTGGCTGCTGTCCAGACGGAGCCCCTGTGGCTTGTCCACAGCAGAGCAGCACCAGGTCCTGAGATGGATGTGCTCCCCATCCCCCTGCGCTGCCCACACCCCAGCCAGGGTGCTCCAGCTGGCAGGAGCCCCAGGTCCCACAGCAGCCGCTCACCACAGAGCCACGCAGGGCAGTGGGGCTACACTCCACAAATAGCTGGGATGAAGCTGAGGCTACGCTCCACAAACAGCTGGGCTTCCCTGCCCTGGACCTCAGGGACTGTGAGTTCAGCCATATTTGGTCACCAGGGCGTGGCTGCCACAGACGTGCAGGTCTCCACCCCTTTGAGGCCCCCAGCTTAATGGGTGAGGCAGTGAATGGTGGGGACAGGCCCCAGGCTGTGGGGTGGGACAAGGAGGAAAAGAAGCCTCTATCCCTCAGGACCTGACCTGAGGAGGAGGCCAGAGAGCTGGGTGGGTCAGGCAGGCAAAAGGACCTCACGAAAAAGAACTGGGGTGCGCTGGGTGCAGAGGGGACAGAGCTGAGGTGCAGTGGAGTCATCAGGCCCTGGGCAGGGTGGGCAGGGTGGAGGCAGGGACCAGAGGGGCCAGCACACGGGTCAGGAGAGCAGTGAGGAGGCTGAGGCCTGCCAGGGACTCTGTGGTCTGGACCAGGGCTGGCAGCAGCCCCACAAAAACAGCTCTGAGAGCATATGTGGCAGTGCCTGCCTATAATCCCAGCAACTCGGGAGGCTGAGGCAGGAGGATCGCAAGTTTGAGGCCAGAAGCAGCCTATGCAACTTAGCGAGACCCTGTCTCACAATAAAAAATTAAAAAGGGGAGGGTGCAGCTTGCTGTCAGAGTGCTCACAAAGTATGTGCAAGGCCTTCAGTTCAACCCTCCAATACTGCAAAAAATAGAAAGAAACGGTTTTGAGGAATGCACAGGCCACCCTAAGAACAAGGCCTCAGGACCCAGCCTTCATCCCCTGGAGCTTCCGTCTGCTCCCATCCGGGTGGCCTGAGTGAGAAGGGGTTGGTGCCATCATGCATGCAGTAGACCCAAGGGATGGTTGCCAAGGCTGACAGGGCCAGGGAGGCAGAGGCCGGGCTGCAGCTGAGGACCCTTAGCGAGAAGGGCAGCGAGCAGGTGGGCAGTGGCAGAGGAAGATGGCACCCTCAGGCAGCCAGAAATCAGGGGGACAGCAAAGCTGTTCCCAGGAACTGGGGAGCCATGTGGACAAACCTGTGGGACACTGGAGGGCTGGGTCCTTGCTCGGCTTGACTCTGTGACCTTAAGCAAGCCATCACCTCCTAGAGCCTCAGGGTCCCCTATAAAAGAAGCATCACTGCCAGGCACAGTGGCGCATGCCTGTCATCCCAGAGACTCTGGAGGCAGAGGCAGGAGGATAGCTAGTTCGAGGCCAGAGGCAGCCCGAGTAACTTAGTGAGACCCTGTCTCAAGATAAATAGTAAAAATTGGGGAGGGGGGTCGTGCAGCTCAGTGGAGGAACACTTGCAAAACATGTGCAAGGCCCTGGGTTCAGCACCCTAGTACCACAAAAAAATCATGAATAAATCACAGGGAGTAAAGTTCTCAGGGGCAGTGCACCCTAAAACTCAGAGTTCCAAAGGTGCCTCTTCCAAATGCATAGGACTGGCTACTTCTCAAAGCTGTTGCCTCCCAGCCAAACTCGTGGTGGAGCCTCAGGACAGTCCTGAGAGGTGGGCGCTGGCGGCCCCTGTGCTGGGGAGGACACAGGGTAACCCACCCAGGACTGTGCAGCCAGCAAGGGGGCCACACGGCCAGCTCCCTCCCCATATCAGCCGCTCTTCCAGAACTTGAGGAAGCCTCTCTCTCCCGAAAGCAAAGCCCCATGGCCAGAACAAGAGCAAGACCATTTTTTACGAGGCACAAGCGCGTGCCAGCTTCGGGCTCCTGGCGGCCTTTGCTGCAGAATTTAAAGACGGCAATAACTATTGAAGGCCCCATTATCCAGCTGCCTAATTAATGTAAACGGCAGTTACCGGCCGCTCACGAAGGCCGAGTCTCTCCGCGGGGGCCCTGCCAGCCACCTGGGCCCCATTCCAGGGGCTTTATGGGGGCAGCCCCATTCTGGTCTGTTGAGTAAAAGGTAAGCCGTGGCCCTAAATAACGAGGACAGGAGGGCTCGGGGGGTCCACAAAGTAGGGCAGCCCGGGCCTCAGTGCTCCAATCAGATGGCAGAGGTGCCCACGCTGGCTCTTTCCTCCTGACCCGGAGGCCCAAATGCTCCCCAGACCCAGTGGCAACATTCCGTGGCCTCCCTGGATGGGGGACAAAGGAGATGCTTCTCCTGGTGCCCTGCATGCACAGCAAAATCCTGCAAGGCCTGGGCACCTGCCCCTGCCCCGCCTCCGTTCCCCCTCTCACCAGGCTCTGCTTGTCCTGTAACTCAGGACAGGGATCTCTCTGACCAGGTTTGACAGCGACTCCACTGGGTTTTGCAAAGTCCTGGGCAAAGCGGGCCAGCTGGTGGCCTTTCC
>VMDO01024618.1:0-29431 GCA_007922755.1 Pedetes capensis | reverse complement strand
CCAAAGTGCCCCTCAACAGAAGAATGGATAAAAAAACTATGGTATATATACACAATGGAATACTATTCAGCAATCAAGAAAGATGAAATAGGGTCATTCGCAGCAAAATGGATGGAATTAGAGAAAATTATTTTAAGTGAACGAACACAACCTCATAGGGTTTTCAATGGCTGATTGTTTCGGGATTGCCTTGGGAGTGGATTGCCAGGCCCTTCTCCCATTTTTGTGGTGCTGGGAATTGAACTCAGGACCTCAGACACTGCACCCCATAGATATATACAATTATTACTTGTCAATTAAAAATTAAGTTAAACAATGGATTGAAGGTTTCCATCAAACTTTGTATGTTTTAAATAAGTGAGAAATGTGCTTCCAAAGAGTCTGGCAGGCAGCCCTGTGGAGGAGGCGGTTTTCTGGGCTGTGTCCATACGGCCGACTTGGAAGCTGTAGCTCACTTATTTCTGAACACACAAGAAGAGGGTGCAGCTGCAGGAATGGCCTCTGTCGGCACCCAGACCCTCTCCGCAGCAGTTAATTGTCGCTTCCTGTGCAGCCCAAGACACTGAAGCCCTCTGCTGAGAAGCAGCAACATGGGTGGCAAGTTTGCCAAGGGAAGCCTGCTCTGTGGCCATTGTTCAAGGGCTGAGTCGCACAGGTCGGGCTGACCCTCCGGGCCTGCCCTGTCAAGGTTCGCACCCGTGCCGGAAATGCAGCTGTGGGTCTTTGCCCAGCTCACCTCCCCGACCTGGGACCCCCAGGTCTGGATGTTCTCTGGTGGCTGCATCTTATATTCCCACAGGCCACTTGGTGCTGACCTGACACCCCATCTAGTCTTCCATGTCTTAGATTTCTTTCTTTCTCCTCTTTCTTTCTTTCTTTCTTTCTTTCTTTCTTTCTTTCTTTCTTTCTTTTCTTTCTTTCTTTCTTAAGAAGAAACAAGTCACAAACCTATTTAACACAGTTCTGCTGATGTGAAGTTCAAAAATCGACCAAAAAATACCATTCGTGGGATTTGAGCCATTTCTAAAGTAGTGCTTTCAAGGGCCACGTGGGAATTCACGCCCACGGGGTTAGCAAGCTGCATCTTTTTTACTCACATTGATGTGACTTTAATTTGTTTTCAACTTCATGAGAATTTGTTTGGTGGTGTTCCACTTTCACCTCTTCGTTGCCAAAGAAGGCAGAAGGGCCACGTTCTGGCATTGCCGGTCTCTTTTTACTCTTTGATAAATGTCCCACCATCCTCTTCCCTTTCTTCCCTTTTTCAGCCGTGCCCTGCCCCACCCCAAAGCCCGCACAAGTCTTTCTATCCGCAGAGAAAGGAGGAGCTCAAATTCATTTGAGTGGGAGGTCAGTGGAGGCAGAAAGAGAGAGGAGCCAGGTGCACGGAGTTTTCACAAGTGACTTTATACGTCCCTGACTGCACCTCGTGGCACTGATCCCTCACCCATACTTCACTGCCAGCGACAGCAGATCAGCACAAAGGACTCCATGAAATCACAGGGCCGGAGCTGCAGTTCAGGGGTGGGGCACTTGCCTAGTCAGTGCCAGGTGGTTTGATCCCCAGTACCAAAGGTGGGCACAGAGATCATAGGCTGCTTCCTGGGCTGTCAACACCTCTTATTCAACTGAATATTCTCTGCTAAGAGTGGACCATCTACAAACATGGACATTTTTATCTTTTTGCAGATAAAGAATTTGAGAAGTAGCAACAAAGTCTTCACAGACACAAAAATATTGGGCATGTGAACTTACATATGGGACATTGGAGCTTTCTTTCTCTTGTTAGTGCAGACATTGTTACTATGAGGAGGGACGCTATTTAGTCATTATCTATTTACTGGGGATCTGCCATGTGTCAAGCGCTATGCTAGCTGCTAGGGGTACATCAGTGAGCGTTCAGGATTTCACAGAGCTCAAGACCAAGAGCTGTGGTCTCCAAACATCAGTCACCACCCATCCCTGTAGGAAAATGAGATAATTATATAATTCATCATGCCTGCAGGTGTAGCTCTGTGGCATCCAATCCCGTCAGATCTCGGAAGGTAAGCAGGGTCAGGCCAGGTTAGTACCTGGATGGGAGACACCAGAAGCTGTAGGCTTGGGAGAAGGACCTGGCTGAACCCCCTCCCAAAAATCAATCCAGCATTGAAAACCCTATGAACAGCAGAGAAGCACTGACAATAGTGTTTCCCCTTTTGCACAGAGGGTTGCTATGAGTCGGATACCGACTCGACAGCACCTAACAACAACAACATATAATTCATCACTATGTTATGCACATCACATGAAATTATTCACGTATACAATAAAATGAACATACAAAATAAACCAACCCAGGTGACTTAGAAAACAGAATCACACAACTTCTGGGGGCAGATACCTACTATAGAGCTTACAGGTGGGGTTAAAAGCGTGCTCTGGTGTCTGACTTCCTGGATTCAAATCTTGGCTCCAGCACATACTTTTTGTGAGACCTAGGATTTATTAATTTCTCTGAGTCTTGGTTCCTTGATCTGTAGAATGAGTTTGATGATACTACCTTTTGCAGGGTTGTAGTGAAGGGTAGCTGCAATAATCCTTGTAAGGTGCTTAGAAGTCTTCCTTGTATTTGAAAAGAATTCAATGTTAATTGTTAGTTTTATAATTATTGCAATCTCTTTGGGTACAAAAACATTAAACAACTATTAATTAAGCAACTATTTAATTTTACTTGTGATGAGTATCATGCAGGGCAACAATAAGATGCCAGGAGGCTCTACACAGGGGCACTGTTTTTTAGCTGTGTTGAGTTTAGGACTGAACCAGGGTCAGAGCAGGGGCAGAACATCCCAGCTGAGAGACCAAGATGCACGAGGGCCTGAGTCTGGAACGAATTCAGCTCACTGGAGGAAGGGACTATGGCCCAGGGAGAAGGGGAGAGAGCACCACCAGGTACAAGGGGAAAAGCTTGATGGGAGCCAGATTGGCCAAGATCTTAGTTACAGTGGAACTCACTTAGTGTAGTTTAAGCAGAAAAATGACTTTATTAAAAGATATTAAGACACTTAAAATCTCTAAGAGGGCCAAAGGGTCACGCTTGTGAGGCCAGGAGGCCAGAACAAGACTCAAAACAGCCCCTCTGGGAATGAGTCAGCAGAGGGCCCTGCTGCTTGCTACCTCCAGGTCTAGACCTCCCAGCACAGCCCATGTGCTGTTTTTCCTGATAGCCACCACAGCCACTCTTTTAGGGAAATGGATTCTGCATCTTTGGCATCCTCCTGGGCTCATTGCCAAACAAAGCCATGTGAAAAACCACCCAGCAGGCAAGCTTGGATCATGTGGGTGAGGCCTAGCTGCAAGGGGAGCAGGAAAAATCTCCCCTCCAGGTGAGAACCTCCCAAAATAGAAGAATAATGTCAAAGCTTTGGGGCGTAACTCCACTCACATCCTTAGATGGTCTGCTGTGGACAGTAGTATGAGAGAGGCAGAGAGGTCCAATGATCTGCTTTGCAGACATGAGAGAGAAAAGCAAGCCCCACCTAACCAAAACCCAAACTCAAGCATGGAGGAAATATCAAAACTGCTCCCTCCTGCAGTAAGTACAGCAAACCCTTCCAACAGGTGGCCTTGATGGGAGCTAATGCAGTGACTTTGGATGTATGTGTAACGAGCTCTAAACAAATGTCCTTCTTAAAGGGTGCGTCATTCCAGGCTACAGCTTCTCTCTAGCTAAGTGGGGCTTTTTTCTGACAAAATCACAATCTGGAAAGGTCTGACGCAGGTGCTAAAATTAGGTTTGTCTGCCTGATGGTGGGTCAAGGACTGGCAGGACCTGAAGGGATAGAAATACGAGATGAAAGTGTTTTGGCACGTCAGTGGAAGAGGGAGCAAGGAAACAAGATGAAGGTCGAACAGAGAAGCTATGTTCTTAAGAGAAAGCTGCTTTTTTTTCTTAAGTAACTCCTAATGATAAGATTTTTGTTGATTCAGGAAGCTGTTTGAGTTGGCAGAGCTGTTTTGTATCCAGAGAAACAAATTATTGCTTTAGTTCAAGTAATAAATAATGCACTTCTAAACATAGAGCAAAATAT
Organism: Pedetes capensis; assembly: GCA_007922755.1. Taxonomy (NCBI): domain Eukaryota; kingdom Metazoa; phylum Chordata; class Mammalia; order Rodentia; family Pedetidae; genus Pedetes; species Pedetes capensis. The sequence goes on along the minus strand of VMDO01024618.1, from coordinate 25,358 downwards.
ATTTTAAAAAATAGCTACAGAATAGAAGGTCAAAATGAAACTGGTATAAGATGATTTCAATGCAGCTCAATACTTTCTGTTCAGAAAGTCTGACTTAGGGCCAAAAATAGGATTCCTGCTCAGTTGTGTTTTTCAAAATAAAAATGATCTAGCATTTTAAAAATGAAAGCCCAGTGAATCCTTTAGTATTATTTAAATAATTTAAGCCATCTTAAGTAAGTAAATCTTAAGTAATTATTTTAATGATTTCATAAACATCAGAAATTCTTAAGTGATTGTCTAACAAGATAAAAGTATTACAAACCAGTTAAATGTAACAAATCCCTTTTTTTATTTTAGTTTTTTTTGTTTGTTTGTTTTTGTCTTTATTTTGAGACAGGGTCTCGCTAAATTACTCAGACTGCCTCTGGTCTCGAACTTGTGATCCTCATGCCTCCACCTCCCAAGTTGCTGGGATTACAGATGTGCACCACTACACTAGGCTTTATTGTTATTATTAATAAATGTTCGTTGGGTACAAAGTAGTAAGGCTTTTGCTCTTTCCATTGTGCACCTCTTACATCGTTTTTGGTTATACTTACATAATTTATAAAACCCTTTGATTAATATGTATTTAAAGTCATATGCAATTATGGGTTATATTTACCTGTTTTTTCCCCTGTATTTGTGGAGTTGCATCATATAACTTCAGATTGTCCTCTCCCCCTTTATAATCCTCTGTATTATTTCCTCTCCTCATCTCCCCTCGCACAATCTTAAAGTTTTGTTGGGCTATTGTAAATGGGGTTGTCACCTTAATTTTTTTCTCTGCGTGTTTGCTATTGGTGTAAAGGCAGGCTACTGATATTTGCATGTTAATTTTGTATCCTGCTAATTTTGCTGAAGGAGTTAATTAGCTTTAAGAGTTTTCTAGAAGAATTTTGGGGTCTTTTAGGTAAAAGATCATGTCATCCATGAATATGGATAATTTGACCTCTTCTTTGCCTACCTGTATCCCTTTGATTTCTTTCTCTTGCCTGATTGCTCTGGCTAGGACTTTGATCACAATATTGAATTGTTACTGATCTTAGAGGGAATGGTTTCAATTTTTCCCCATTCAATATGATATTGGCTCTAACAAACCTTTTCTTAATCACACACACACACACACACACACACACACACACACAATCTGATATCATTTGACCATGTTTCTATGTTTTTGATAACAGCATATCTCTAAGACTTGAACTAATGTTTTTTTCAGTGCTTTTGTTTTTAACCTTCTGTGAGGCTCATAGCTTCCATTAGTATCTGACTCTGCTTTTTTAAAATGCACTCTTACCTTACTCTTGCAACAAAATTGGTGTGTAACTTCAAAGGAGATTCAAAGACCCTTGCCTTAAACCACAGATCACAGTGAGAAGAAGACTAGGAGCTCAGGCTGGGGGCTGTGATGGAGTTGTGGATGATAGACAGGTCCAATTGTGGCAGTGGCAGTGGCCTGCTTTTATCGAGTCCCCTGAAATATTGGATTTGGTGGTGATGGCTTAACAGTCAGAAAGAATTTACACCAGGAACTAGTCAATTAGGTGTTTTTTGTTTTTGTTTTTCTGTTTGTTTGTTGTTTTTTTGCCAGTACTGGGCGTTGAACCCAGGGCCTCACTCTTGCATGCTTTACAAGTGCTGTACCACTGAGCTACACCCTCAGCACCCCCCCCTTTTTTTTTTTTTTTTTACTTTTTGACACAAGGTCTCACAAAGTTATGCAGACTGCCTCTGGTCTCAAAATTGTGATCCTCCTGCCTCCACCTCCCGAGCTGCTGGGAATATAGGCATGTGTCCAGCTTGTCAATTAGTTTTTAATTCCTGTGACATGCTGGGTAGATGTGCTAAGAAGTGAGAATGGCCATAGTACTACTGCCCTCTGGCTACCCAGAGCCCTCTTTTACTTTGCCCTACCTCCAAAATAAGACCAACCCAGGACCCAATACTCCACCCAGAAAGCCTGTAGTATTAGTGCTTTTGAATTATACTTTCTTGTTAAGTTGTTGTTGTTGTTGGGTGCCATCAAGTCCAACTCATAGGGACCCTATGTACAGCAGAACCAAACACTACCTGCCACGGTGCCATGCCCAGTTTTATGTCAGTGTTTCTCTGCTGTTCATAGGGTTTTCAATGGCTGATTGTTTTTTGGGAGTGGGCTGCCAGGTCTTCTCTCAAGCCTAAAGCACCTGGGGTTCCCAGGCGGTCTCCCATCCAAGTACTAACCAGGCAGGACCCTGCCTAGCTTCTGAGATCTGGCTAGTCGGATGCCAGGGTGGTATGGCTGCAGGCACTGTCAAGTTTTTGGTAACCAAAAATAGCTTCCTTATTGAGTTTCTCCTTCCATGTAGATGTGGCATTGTGAAAGGAAGGAGACCTAAACATCTTCACTCAAAGGAGTGTCTGATGGCAAAGTTCTCTCGGACAGGACTGGGAGGTGAGCTTGGAGACAGATCCTTTGTCAAATGCCTGAGACTCTTGAACAGAAGTTAGCTCTTAAATCACAATATTACTCATAAGGGTGAAAATGAGGTACCTTTCTGGAGGGCTAAGAGGAAACATAAATTTCTATAAGGAAGAAATAGCTGATAACAGTTGTTTTCCAAAGAGGTTGTGGAAGACTTTAGGGTTTAGAGTGAAGAAATCAGGTTCCCCTCCTCTTCCTCCTCCTCTTCCCACTCCTCTTCCTCTTCCTCCTCTTCCTCCTCCTCCTCTTCCCACTCCTCCCCCTCTTCCTCTTCCTCCACTTCCTCCTCCTCCTCTTCCCACTCCTCCTCCTCTTCCCCCTCCTCCTCCTCTTCCTCTTCCTCCACTTCCTCCTCCTCCTCTTCCTCCTCTTGTTGTTGTTGTTGTTGTTGTTGCTGCTGCTGCTCCTCTTCTTCCTCTTCTTCTTCCTCCTCCTTTTTTCCTCCTCCTCCTCCTCCTCTTCTTCTTCTTCTTCTTCTTCTTCTTCTTCTTCTTCTTCTTCTTCTTCTTCTTCTTCTTCTCCTTTCTCCCTTCTTCCTTCTTCCTTCTTCTTTCTTCTTCTTGCCTTGTGCATGCTAAGTCTGCACTCTACCAACTGAACTAAAACCTCTGCCTGAAAAAATCAGGTTCTAATCCTGACTCTGCATTTTACTAACTCAGTGGGAACAGGAGAACTTTGGGACTCCTCAAAAAGGGATTCCACTCTAACACAGCACAGAACTCCTTTTGTGGCATCAAGTTTAGAACATTGCTGGTGAAATTATGACAATATTAACCTTGAAGGCTCAATTTCAGGAAAACTTGTCAACTTCTTGAGCAGTTTCCTCATCTATAAAGTAATACCTATGTCAAAGTGTTGTTATGCATAACTAAATGAAATAATATATTCCATGCATTTTATCATTTCCAAGATTCACATTTCTACCCCATACATTAAAAAAATTCTCTGAAATTGGGATGGCAATCAGGGTAGGTCCAGGATTTATGGGGCCTGAATTTTATATTATTTGGGGAGCTTTTTAAAAAAAAGGAATGTAAAATGTGAATGAAAATTAAGAACACAGATATTTGTTTAGATGAAGAATCACAACAAATTACAAATTTAAAAAGGCATATGTAAACTAACAGACAACATAAGATGCCCCCCAAACCCACGATATTTTAAAAATTAACTGCTTGACATATTTCTACAGTATCTCTTTGTCATACTTTGTCAAAGTGGTCTATATGATGATGAATCTGTTGATGAATCTATATGATGATGAATCTGTTGATGATGAATCACTTCCTATAGACAAAATGACTCTATTTTCTCTATGGTTGATGATGACTTTTTTTGGACTATTGATAATTTAGAAAAGTGTTTTCCAACTTCCAAATTTGTTTTTGGTAATGTCATATAGGCTGGGATTTAGCTCAGTGGGTAGAGTGCTGCGCTGCAGTCTCTGAGGTCCTGAGTTCAATTCCCAGCACCGCAAAAATGGGAGAAGGACCTGGCAATCCACTCCCAAGGCAATCCCGAAACAGCCAGCCATTGAAAACCCTATGAGGGTCGCTATGAGTTGGATACCGACTTGACGGCACCTAACAACAACAACAACAACAACAATGTCATATAAATTTCTAACATTATTGGCAAATATGGGAAACCCTCTGTGAAGTATTTTCATATGTGAGCTATAAGGTTTAGAAGAAATTTCCACAGATGGACTTCTGGCTCCACGTATTTCATATGTTGTTTCTTTTCTGCTACCCATGTCTTCTGGGACACAGTGTGACAAATTTACATTGACTACAACTTCCAGTTCTGCACTCGAGTAGATGTCTGCTGGGGAGCTGATGTCATGGTATGTGGAAAAGGTGAAGCCATTCTACACAGTATGACCAGCAGTGACTAACTGCATAGACTTGACTGTGACCCCATAAGCATCTCTTACTAAACGTAGACTAAATGTGCTCCCCAGCTAACTTCCCCTTTTGTAGGATCCCCAGAATGCCCATGGCCACTCCAGTACCACTGAACACAAGGGGAAGTGTGACAGAGGGGAAGTCAGAGTGGAAAGAGAGTGGTCTAACGGATTGCAGTTAAAGTATCTTTTGCATATTTTACAAAAACCTGTGGCTACACAGCCACATGGGCTTGGGTTTAGCTCAATTGCTAGAGTGCTTCTCTGCAGTCTCTGAAGCCCTGGGTTTGATTCCCTAGCACAGCAAAAACAGAAGAAGGATAGTGGCAGCCCACTCTGGAAACAATGAGCCATTGAAAACCCTATGAGGGCCAACTATGTTTGTCTTCAGCCATAGCACCCTAGCATCTAATCCTGCCTGATCTCAGAAGCTAAGCAGGGTCAGCCTGGTTAGTTCTTGGATGGGAGACCCCCTGGGAATACCAGGTGCTGCAGGCTTGGGAGAAGGACCTAGCAACCCACTCCCGAAACAATCCGCCATGGAAAACCTTATGAGTAGCAGAGAAGCACTGACAACAGTGCAGGGCATGGCATAATGTCAGAGAATTGTTTTGTACTGTTGTCCATAGGATAGCTATGAGTTGGCACCAATTCGATGGCACCTAACAACAACAACAAGACCACATTGTGGAGGCCCCTCGTGACTATTGGAAGGACCCATGCAAGTGAGGGCTATGAGGCTTAAGCTCTCCCAGCTTCACAGGAAATAAACTGTGGATAGAATTCTGTAATTAATTGATAATATCTTTGTTTTTCCTGGTGGCACATAAAATAATGAGTGTGTAACAGTTGGTGGCAACTTAGATTTGATATAATACATGGAAAGCACCCCACACACTTGGCGCACATCAGTGGCTCAGTATGGGCTCCTTCCCATCTCCCCTTTGGGAAACCCCAAAACCAGGGTTCCTTCAGTGGCAGGGGAGTATGCTTTCTGAGTGCATTATTGAAGAATCAGCTTTGTCTAAGTTCATATTCCATTAGTTCGCCTATAAAAATTTTAAATTGCAGGTTTTGAATCCATGGATCTTAGTTCAAGGTCAATAGAAAATGATTGATGGGTAACCAGCGAGGACCCAGGGACAAAAGATGTCCTATTGCTTTGTCGGTGGTCAATGATAAAGTATTCATTGCCAGCCAATCACTACCAAGGCAAGTCCATTGCTAAGAAACAGGAAAAGGACAGGAGGAACAGGAGGAGGAGGAGGGGGAGGAGGAGGAAAAGAATAATCACCATGCAATAGTCTACATCGTACTGAGGACATGAGAGGTCTGCAGAGCAAAGGGGAATTTTCCTAGAATCAGTGCAGCCTCTGCCCCATCAACTTCCTGAAGGGAATGTGCTTGGCAACTGGAGCTCACATCCTGACTCGTTCTATTTCATTTTCCTTTCTACTTCACTCTTCTTTCCTTCCTTCATCTTGCCCACATTTGCTAGGTTTCTTACCTGTTGTCACTTTCTTAAAGCCAAAAGTTCCACTTTTTTTTTTTTTTTTTTGCTTGTTAATGCTGTATGCCTTCCCACCTTCAAAGCTATTACTATACATGAAGACCTACAGCATGGGGTGCTGAGCTATGAGGGGTCTGGGAAGCCACTTTCAGAGCAACTAAGAGCCACATGTATTTCCTTCCTCTGGCTCCAATTTAAATTCGCTGTAATCCTGAGGCTGCCTACCTGTTTTGCTTATGTGTGGCTCCTGGTGGTGGTCCCACACCATAGGTCAAGCTGTACTGCAGACTAGATATAAGTATTATAGCGTTATTTCATAAACAACTATAGGCTTTGTCTGTAGTTAAGATGCATTCTAGAATGATCAGGGAATTCACTGGAAAAATGACGTACAATGAAAAAGGATGCCTTTTTCAGGAGGTTGGTGTGTCTGAATTTGATTTTGTAACAATTATTTTCCCTAATTTTGATGCTAGGTTAGTCTGATATTTATGATTTCCTGTTTAGAGTGCAAATACCTTCTCAATATGCCCACAACAGTGTATTTCTGGAAATGACTTAAACCAATTACATTAGCTCTTATTCCTTTGGTATCTGTGTGGTTCACCAGACAGGAACCAGGCTGCCTGAGTGTGCAACCCAGATAGCACGGGGCAGCCGGTAGAAAGTGTTTTAAATGGCCCTGTGATGCTGTGTGGGGTGGAAGCCAGGCTTACTGAGAGCATGAGATGCTGCTGAGGATTCAGTGTGGGGCATGTTTTTCATGTCAGAAATATTTTGACCACCTGGCCTTTCAGGAACCATCTTGATGACTGTTTCATCTGGTGCCAAGTCAACGTCTGGCACGTGACTAATGAAGATGTTTGTGACAATACTGATAAATTCATCTTCAAAAAACTTCCCCTTAAACGTAAGCATATCAGCCATGGGACGGATCTGAGAAGAGTCTCGGAGTCTCCTAATACCACTACTAGTATGAATAATAATGCTTCACCATTCTCAAAGTCCTTTCCACATCGTGGGCAGATTTTATTCCCAGTTTATAGATGCTTAAGCTGCCGCCATATGGAGGGGCTCAGGCATATTGGTAATGTTGCCTACACAGTAAGCAGATGAGTGGCAAACCTACTCCCTTGGGTCCAAAATGACCCACTCCTCCCCCCAGAGATGCCACCCCCATGCAGCAACAGTGGCAGGGGTTTATAGGAGGGTGGCAGGGTCATCAGCCCCTCCAGGTACTCCTTGCCCTCTGTGAATCTGTCAGGGGGCAACACACTCCAAGATTGCCCCTAGGGTGCCTGCTGCCTCCTGTCTGCACACTGGCTGTCAGTTGCCTGGGGAAATTCCCAGGACAGGGGCTTTCCCAGCACCTGCATTGAGCCAGAAGCATTGTCCAGCCGTAAAGATGAGATGGGATTTTTAAGTTTTCCATGGCAAAACACCTGCTTCCTAGAGTCTATTTCAGCCATCCTACCTATGTTCAACTTTAAAAATGGGGAGAGACAGAGGGCAATGCCTCGCTTAAGCCAAGATAAAGGTGTTGTTTTGTGTATGTGTTACTCCTTTTCCCTTTCTTAACGTGCATTTAGTGCCCTATTTGGCAGCTGACCATTGGAAAGTGAATGCAATGATAGAAAACAGAAGACAGCCTCTTCCCGGGCCAGGTCCCCCAGATACATCAAACTGTAAGGGAAACTCACAGAGACTCAGCCTACAAGAGCGCAGAGCCACAGGGAACAAGATATTTGGAAAGCAGAGACATCATAAACTTCATTTTGACTTCATTTTGGCAAAACCAATCCTTTAGTTACTTCCCCACCCCTTATTCTATAGACTGCCACCAGAGCTGGGAAAAGCATCACAGAGAAAGAAGGGGTTATTTACAGCACAGACAATAGACCGACTGTTTTAATTTCCCCTCAGTTCTAGAAAAGCATGTAACTTGAACCAGTTTAATGAAATAACTCCTGGATTTTAGAAGCTGATTGCTATGGGCTAGAAAGCCCGGAACCACCCAGGTTGCTAAGGATTTGGTGGCCAGGGGCTTGGCACCCCATGAGGCTGCGGTAACTATCACCCACAGCTGGCTTCCTTTGTCCCTCAGATAAAACTCTTCAGGACTGCGTGTGCAGAGGTCCATGAGGAGCCAGGAAGAGCTACCGTGAGTCACAGACTTAGGGACCTTTTGCAGCCCTGTGACTATGCTCTGTGCACCAATCCCACATACCTGTGCTACGGCATGCTCTGGGCAGACTATGAGAACCCTGTCTCCTTGTGCGGGGGCCACTGGAGTGGCAGAATGACTCTGCTGGGATTTGAGGTCAACAGGTTTGTTTTAGGTGAGACTTAGAGGATTCTGGGGCTGGGATTTAGCTCAGTTGGTAGAGCGCTGCACTGCAGTCTCTGAGGTCCCTGAGTTCAATTCCCAGCACCACAAAAATGGGAGAAGGGCCTGGCAATCCACTCCCAAAGCAATCCCGAAACAGCCATTGAAAACCCTATGAGAGTCACTATGAGTCAGATACCGACTCGACGGCACCTAACAACAACACAACGAGAGGATTCTGGATCCATTTGACTCCAAGAAGTTCACCTGTGGGCAAGAAGCTCTTACCCACTATAGTCCATAACAGTATTTCAAAATGATCAAAATTTGAGAAGGTAGAAATGCTGGGCAGCCTGATTTGATCATTATACATGGTATACATGTATTGAACTATCATACCATATTATACCCATAAATATGTACAAATACATGTGTCAATTAAAAATAAAAGAATTCTCACCTTTAAATGAATGGCACCTATGCTGTGTTCACTCCTGCCCCTCCAGAGGGGCTCAATTGTCACTGGTACATGTGCTGTTGGTGGAGGGTAAGGCCCAGAAGTATGGAGTCAGATCAGCCTTGTTTCCAAATCTGCCAGCCCTTCACTTCTAGAACCTCCACAAATTACTTATTATTATTATTTTTTAAGTATCATTTCTTCAACTGAAAAGTGGGAGTAACAATATCAAGGCAGAATGAATCTGCTGGGAATTTTGGAGAATCGCTGGGAAGATTAAATGAAATAAGGTATGCAATATGCCATGCCTGGCCAAAATGATGCACCCGGTCACTTTGGCTATGGGCAAAGATTACCTACTCAGCTGCCTGAAGTTTGGGAAAAAGCAAACAAACAAAAGAGCTTGATATCCTGGTTTTTATGGGCAACTGAGGAACACAAGTATCAATCTTAAATTTTTCATCAGTTTGATTCAGTTCATCTGACATGTACCGTGTGTCTTTTATGCCAGGCACTAAGGAGTCAGGATGCATAATGCATAGCCTTGCCCTTAGCAAAAGTACCTTCTACTACAGTGGATTTTAAACCTTTTGATTGTGACCCACGGTAGGAAATATCCCACACAGTACATACTTACTTACACACAATACTTATATAAAATCTGGAGCAAAAATTTCTTAAAGCTGATACCCAGTCTTACATACAAAGCATTCTGGTATTTTCGATCTTATTTCATTAGAAAAATACGGATGCAATGGCACATGCCTGTAATCCCAGCAACTTCGGAGGCAGAGGCAGGAGGACCACAAGTTCAAAACCAGAGGCAGTCTGTGTAATTTAGTGAGACCCTGTCTCAAAAAAGTAAAAGAATGGGCTGGAGGTAAAGCACACAAGCAGGAGGTCCTGGGTTCAACACCTAGTACTGCAGGAAAAAAAAAAAAAGATTCTGATGATGACTGTTATGACTATCCTTGATCGTCAACTTGATTGGATTGAGTGACACCCAGGAAGAAAGAGGAAACCCCCCAGCAAACTTATTCTTCACTCTCTCTGGTCCCTGGCTTCCATGAAGTGAGCAGCTCTGCTCTACCATGCACTCTCCACCATGATGTTCTGCCTTACCTTGGCCTGGAAACAAGACAGCCAGCTGATCATGGATTGAAACCTCTGAAATGGTGACCCAAAACAGACTTTCCTCCTTTAAGTTGACTTTCTCAGCTATTTGGTCCCAGTGTGAAAAGCTGACTAATACAGTGACCCACTGAGTTGATTTTATCGCTGCTTACTTGAAAAACAATGACTCTGACCTGCCCTATGAGCAGGGATGACATGAGCCCTTGTGAAAACTGAATGGGGGTCTGGGGAGGAGCCACTCAGAGAGCAGTAGGCTTGGATCTCAATTATTTCAAGCTAGTCCTGGATCCTATCCTCTTCCCTTTGATTGGTTAGGAATGCGTATATGACATAGTTTCTTCCAATGAGACTAGAAGGGACAATTTCATTGGGGCTCCTGGAAATGGTTTCCCTGCTCTAAAATAGAGGCATTCTTTTTTCTGATGCAGGACACTGCTGCCTGCATGTGCTGCCTGGATACAGAGCAGCTTCTGGGGATGGTAATTAAGTTTGGTAATATATGCCAATCCAAAATGCAGAAATCACAGGGTGTGGTGGAGAGGAAGAGCTTGGGTTCCTAATGACACATGGAGTCACTGAATTCACCAACCTTAGAACTGCTTTACTTGTAGGAGATAAGACATTTTTCTTATTGTTCAGATTTGTTTTAGCTGGGGTGTCTATTATTGAGGTACTTGATGACAGGCTGGTTTAGCCATCTCTTGCTTCTGGAATATGTGCTATGAATTTTTTACTTCCAATCACCTGGAAACTTGTAGAATTAAAATAAGCCTACTTAATTGCCAGGCTAGGATTTAGCTCATTTGGTAGAACACTGCTCTGCAGTCTCTGAGGTCTCAAGTTCGATTCCCAGAGCCACAAAAATGGGAGAAGAATGTGGCAATCTACTCCCAAGGCAATCTCGAAACAATCAGCCACTGAAAACCGTTTAAGGGTCGCTATGAGTCGGACAGGACTTGATGGCACCTAACAACAACAACAGAGCAATAAATTATTTAAGCTGTGTGATTTGGGGCAAGTTACCTAACCTGTTTGTGTCTCAGTTTCCTTATCTTTTTTTGTTTGTTTGTTTGTTTTTGTTTTTGTTTTTGCAGTACTGGGGGTTGAACCCAGGGCCTCGGGCCTGCATGCTTTGCAAGTTCTGGACCCCTGAGCTGCGCCCCCAGCCCTTTTTTTTTTTTTTTTTTTACTTTTTGAGACAGGGTCTTGCTAAATTACACAGACTGCCTCTGGTCTCGAACTTGCGATCCTCCTGCCTCTGCCTCCCAAGCCGCTGGGATTACAGGTGTGCGCCACCATGCCCGGCAGTTTCCTTATCTTTTTATAAAACAAGGATATTAGACTAGAGATTATTTTTGTACCCACATTTTATGATGCATTGGTAGTGCACAAAGTGGAGAAGGATCTGGCAGCCCATTCCCCAAGACAATCTTGAAACAATCAGCCATCGAAAACCCTATGAATAGCAGAGAAGCGCTGACATCATGCCCAGCATGGCATGGTGTTGGGGAATGTTTCATTCTGTTATACATCAAGGCACTATGAGTTGGACCCGACTAAATGGCTGCCATGGCTATTATCGTAAGTTTTTTTTTTAATGTTTGAATAGAAAGTTTCATTTGGAAGGTGGGGGTGGGGGAGAGTTGGTCATGTTTTGAGATTTTTCATTTTGTTTTGTTTTTTCCCCATACGGGGGGTTGAACCTAGGGTTTTGTGTTCTACCACTGAGCCATATCCCCAGTCCCTTATCTATTTTACTTTTTTTTTTTTTTAATTTTGAGACAGGAATTCACTAAGTTGCACAGGCTGTGTCTGGCCTCAAACTCAAGATCCTCCTGCTTTAGTCTCCCAAATTGCTGGGATTACAGGTATGCACCATGGCACTCGGCCCTATGTCTTGAGGTTTGATGGAACAAGGCTAGCAATCAGTCACAAAACCTCACAGGCTATATTGTCCCCTATGTATAAAGCTGCCTTGGACACTTACTATTCTCTGTGAGACTTTGTTTCCCCTTCCATGAAATGGAGATACCACCACTGCCTTTCTGTGGGCTTTTCAAGGTGGTATGAGAATGAAATTAAATAGTGTAGATAAAAGCCATGCAAAAGACTTTTCCTGTTTGAGTGATGTGAGCCTGAAGTAGCTTGTGAAACTCTCTGTTGCAGTTCTAACAAACTCAAAAACTTTAAATGCTGATTTTATGCTTTGAAAGTAAGCGGGCCCCTTGGCTGGGCTCTCTAGCTCTCTTTCCTCCACGGCCTCTAGTTTCTAAAGAACTGAATGTTTATGGCTAACAGACACAGTCCACCAATTTTATTCCAGAACTTTTCTCACTTGCTAATTAATGACTTCCATTGCTTCTGTAGCCAGGGAGCCCAGCAAATGACTTCAGGGGTACAGAGATATATTTGGGGTTGAGTGTAGACCTGCCTAGAGATGGATTTTTTCTTAGCAAAATCTACATTTTCATTCAGATACAGCGTTGGCTCAGAAAACAGATACCTAGTGATCCTTCATAGGACCCAGGAATTAGACATTAAATATTTACATACACACATGCATACATAAATTTGTTTTTCCCTGACAATGTGATCTGGATTTAAAATAAGAGCAGAAAAATGAATATTCCAAACTAAACCTAAGAAGTCAGACTTCTGTTTTTTTCCTGCCAATATGAAATTCTATAGGTCTTGCTCATGTTTGGTGGTGATCTAGTCTGAAATACCAAGAGATTAAATGATTTTTCTATACTAGTGAATGTCTTGCATAATACCTGTCATAGAGCCGAGGCCCCATTCCTGGGCTCTGCTCCTAAATGACCATCCCATATGTTTCTAAAAATAGACCATTATCAAATGCTTTTTATCAGGCTTGGATTGGACAACAACTATGACTCTCAAATTCACTTCCTTCCCTCTCATCTGATTTTAAATGATCTCTGACATTCAGGATGTGATAAGTGTACTGTGTTTAGAGTTCAGAGTTCTGAACACAATTTTCCAACATAAGGTGGGCTAGAAATACCTTTTTCAGACAAAACATGGAAATCCTACCAACTGGTAGTGAAATCCCTCTGAGTTTGTCTCTCCGCTCTCAGGAAATGTGCCTTGGGCCTCCTGCCCTTGTTAGCACCAGCTTGGACTGGAGCTAAACCATCACCATGGCAACATATCTCCCCAGGTCCACATAGCTGTGGCCAGCCAGGCTCTGGTTTGCCTTTGTCTCACATAAGTGACCAATAGGGTCCAGAAGCCCATGACCCTGCTCGTCCCAGCTTTGTTTTGTCCGCACTCTTTTGTGCAAAGAGGAAACCCAGCATTTGGATGCATTCTCCAGGCTGGGCTGGCACTGTGCACTGCAAAATAAATCACAGCTCTTTTCGCTTAGAGCAGCTGGAAAGGAGCCCTTTTAATGGCAGGAGAGTCTGGCCAGCACACGTCTGGGATGAGACAGGATCATCTCTTTGGCTTGTAGATGACTATCTATCACACTTGTTTTATTATCCTGGTTTTGGGGAGAGAAGGCCTCTTCTCCACTTTTATATATTGTCCATTGTCTTCCCTGGCGGGCAGCTGCTGAGTTGGAAACGCCCCTGTGGCCTGTATCCTGCCCTTATGGCATGCTGTGTGTGTGGACCAGCAAAGCCTGTGACCTTCCAATCTGCTGCATACAAGGCTGATTTGTCACTTGCTCTACACAAATGAGGAGAGGAGGTTTCATTTAATAACGTGAATTCAAATACCCTCCCAAACACAAAGGTACTAGCCCTTCTTGTGTTGCCCAAAACAGAATACCACAGAGGGGGTAAACATTAATGAAAAGAGGTTTGTTTTAGCTCATGATTCTGGAAATGCAAGATTGAGGGGCTACATCTGGCAGAGTCCTGAGGTGGCACAGGATATCACATGGCAAGGACAGAGGGAGTGTGTGTGTGTATCTGAACCTCTTCTGGTCTCTCTCTTTCTTCTTATAAAGACAGCAGGATTCAATTGTGGGGATTCCAACTTAATATCTTTACCTAATCCTAATCACCTCCTGAAGGGCCCACCTATATACACCATCGTCATTAAATTTCTTCTCTCTCTCTCTCTCTCTCTCTCTCTCTCTCTCTCTCTCTCTCTCTCTGTGGTGCTGCAGATCAAACCTGGGCCTCACATATGCAAGACAAGTGCTCTACCACTGAGCTACAGCCCTAGCCCTCCACTCTCTTTAATTCATCACAGCAGGGACCAAATATCAATACATGGAGCAAGACCCACCAACTTGTTGCAAAAGGGGAAAAGACTAACATTCGCTGAGGCCTGATGGACAGTGTGGGAGGCTCACTTTGTCCTCACAACACACTCACGGAGGAGCTACTGTTTTAACTCCAGGCTCACCCTCTTTGGGAGCTGTGCTGACTACCGGTGTGGGGGCAGTGGGCTGACACTAACAAGCAGGGGAAAGGGTTTCAAATGCAGTGCCAGAGCTTCATGCCCCTTAATCATCCCAGGGGCATCTCTGAGCAGGTGGATGTAACAGGACTGTGATGGCCAAGGGTACCAGTATGACTCCATAGGCACTTGTGGAAAAACCTGTGGAACCCCATCACGCTACGGTGGACCTCCCTACATGCCTGGACTGAGGACTGAGGACGGGTCACTTATGTCTTACAGTCATGATGCCATTCTTAGAAAGATCTGGTTTCAGTGCCTCTGAAGGTACCTGAGTCATTGAAGGGGTTGATGGTTGAGTAGGGATTCACTCATGAGACCTTACCATCAACTTTGTCTGGCTGGTATAACAGCTTAGCAGTCAACGGGGAGAAGAAATGGACAGAAAAGTTCTACACCCAAAAGGCAGTCATAGGGAGTAGTGGTTATAAGTACAGATTTTTGGATCCAGATTTTAGTTTTCGCCTGAGATGTATTATCAAAATTTTCCTGATATTTCCTTAGTGACACTAGGCAAGTTACTTAACCTTTTTTTTTTTTTTTTTTTCCAGTACTGGGGGTTGAACCCAGGGCCTTATGCTTGCATCCTTTGCAAGTGCTGGACCACTAAGCTGCACCCCAGCCCTTATTTTTTTAATTTATTTTTTTATTTTTTGAGACAGGGTCTCACTAAATTACGCAGACTGCCTCTGGTCTCGAACTTGCGATCCTTTTGCCTCCGCCTCCCGAGCCTCTGGGATTATAGGTGTGCGCTACCACGCCTGGCTCAAATTTCTTCTTTTTGTAATGACCCAAGAAGTATTACATTGGGGCCAATTTTAATGACCTCATGTTAACTTAATTACCTATTTAAAGACCCTGTCTTCAAATATGGTCGAATTTTGAGATATTAGGGGTTGGCACTCCAGTGTATAAGTTTTGTGGGAACATAGTTCAGCCTACAATAGTGCCTAAAGTGAGGCTTTTGGTAAAACTCACTTCCACCAGAGTAAATTTTATTCTTAGAAAGTTGCCCTTTTTTTTCTTTTTTGGTTAATTAAAAAATTTTCTATATTTTTTGTGTTATGTCCTGCTTATAGACTTTTTTAAAAAGCTACATAAGTTTCTTGGTCAAATTCTATGGATGCTGAGTAGGATAGATTCCATGGTATTGTCCCCCAAAGGGAAAGCCACAGAATTGTACATCAAACTCAGTGCCTAAATTTAGAGCAGGATCATTATAATACATTCAAACTTTTTGGTGGAGCAAGTTTTATTAAAAGTATCGGTAGTTAGTCACAAGTAATCATTTTTGCAATGGATTTTTATTAATTAGGAAGTGCCCTGTCACTCACATCAATATACTGATGACTGGCATGATGAATTCCCTCTATGTGTGAGCTGGAACTGGTCAGGCCCAGTGAGTCCTGATAGAATTCACTTGGACTTTGGCCATGGGTCAGTCACTCTCAGGCAGGCTATGTGTTAGGGAAGGTTCTTTGGGTGGCAACTATCAGATACTAACTCCAGCTAGCTTAAGCAGAAAAAGAACGGTAGTGGGAGGATAGTGGGAAATCTCATTGAATCCCTAGGCATCACTAAATTCTAGGCCTTGGGGAAGCTGGGGACCAGCACACAAGTTCTGGGCCTTGGGCAGGTCCCTTCATTTGTCCCTTTAGTACTTGTCTCTGTTCTTCTTTTCCTGTTCTGCGCTTCTCTGAACTGTGTCAATGGGCTTTCTGGGTAATGTCACTGGGGCTCCTCATTCCTTTGTCCCTTAGCTGGGTTTGGATGATTTATCCTATCAGGAGATCAGAGAAAGAAAGGAGAGTGAGGTGTGGATGTTTATCCTCCTGCTTCCTACTATGGGCAAAGCCTTGGCAGGTCAAGTCCCTTGCCTCACAGTCACAGGTGACCTGAAGGTGGCCTTGTCAGGGCCCTCTTCTAAGTTCTAACAATCACAACTGCCTTTTACCCATTCATCCCTAGATGTACTAACACCAGTGGTTCCCAACTTTTTGGTACCAGGGACTGGTTTCATGGAAGAGAATTTTCCCATGGATGGGTAGGGGGTAGTTCGAGATGACTCAAACATGTTACATGTATTGTGTAAATACAGATGAAGCCTTGCTGGCTCACTCACCACTCACATTGGTACCAGTCTGTGGCTCAGAGGTTGGAGACCCCAGCTAACAGCACTGCTTTTCCCACCTTGGGGGACTGCACTGCCCTTGCAGTTTCCTTGGCTAGGTCTGTGCTGGGCCACATTGCAGCTTCAGTCAAAAGGAAGTATCAGTAATACTAGGCCTGTCTTGATTAAATTGTTCATAGTTTGCTCATCATAGATTTTTGCACTAATTATGATTTTTAAATTATTGCACTAAAATATTATTATCTTGATTATTGAGATTTTCAATGCCTCCTTAGAATTTAACACCTGAGGCAGCTACCTCACTGGATTTACCATAATTCCAAAGCAGCATGATACTTTTGTATATTATCCCTCTACAAACCCTCCTCTCTGAGCAAGCAATTTATTTCCTGATTAGACCCTGACTAATATAGGTACTTTCTTTCAAAAGCATGGATTGTAAATCATTTACTCTTAAGCAGTATTTTACTAAAGACACGATTTATCTCATTGAGATTTCTGGCTCTTAAAAATAAAAATTACACAAGGTAGCAATACTGGGGCCTTTCCTTGCATAGCCACTGGCTGGAGCTGAGTAGCAGCTTCCCCTCTAGACTGGACGTGGCTCTCCAATTGGACATAGTCCCCACCACTCCTTGTCCCCTCCCCCAACCCTGAGGCACAGTGGCAATTGCCACTTGTCCTCCCAGTGGTGCTGATGTTCTTATTATACCTTGTCTGTGTGTCCAGGTGACTCCTGTAGGATGCTGAGTTTGAGACTTGCTCGAGCTCTTTGAGATTCTAAGACTTGATTCTCAACTCACAGCCATCACAATTTCCAATTCAAGTTCCACAATCCCAGGATAATGCATCAGGTTGGCTTTGGTTGAGGCCAATATGCATCTCACACCAAGCAGTACCGCCTAGGGTCAGGATCTCCTGGCAGAACACCTGCAGACTCATCCCTGAGGATGGAGTGTAGAGATTTCCATACAACAGGAGTTGCTTATGGAGAGTGCTATGACCCTGCAGTGGTGGTTTTGAACCAAGGTAATATTGTATGCATTGTGTATTTTACTTAATCTTGTAATGCATAGGGCAAACACCTGATAATGTCCCATTAAGTGGATTCTATAGATCCTAGGGCCTGCAGCCGTAGCCCTGTGTCATCCGATCCCGTCAGATATCGGAAGCTAAGCAGGGTCGGGCCTGGTTAGTACTTGGATGGGAGACTGCCTGGGAACACCAGGTGCTGTAGGCTTGGGAGACGGACCCAGCAACCCACTCCCCCCAAAAAATCAATCTGCCATTGAAAACCCTATGAACAGCCAAGAAGCACTGACAATAGTGTTTCGCCTGTTGTACATAGGGTTGCTATGAGTTGGATACCGACTCGACGGCACTAACAACAACAACAACAGATCCAATGCTTCCAAATGGAAAAATGTCAAAAATGAAAGCAATTTAAAATGTAGTCTTTTTGTACGTGCCGTCCGGGAGAAGGGAGAGGATTTTTGCAGTCCAAAGTTTGGGGCTCCGAACTTCCATGTGAGACAAGTCTGCTTTGGCCGTGTTTGAGGCCGATGGTCTCATGTGCTTGCAGGGAGGCCACCTCTAATTCACTCAATGGGACAGTCTCATGCCAGTGTCCATGCGTACCAACAAGATGTTAGCTCTGCTAGCTCAGGGAGCCCCATAAGTCACCCAGGAAACCTGGCAGGCAGAGGGGCAAGCAAATTTCATTTCACTTGTCATCTGCTCAGCTAGTGCCGGCTGCCTGGATGGAGGATTCTGAAGGTTAGCAGCAAAGAGTTCTGCAGCCCATCAGCAATGCCTGCTGGGACCAGGCAGGAGATGGATTTATAGGTTCACATATTCATCATCGTTAGCTCCCTGGAAGTTGTCAGGGTGACTCCTCATCTGTGGTCTCGTTACACCCCCAGGCGCCCAGGCTCAGCCTGTCCTGAGAAGCTGAGGCGAAGGAATCTCAGTCAGGTATGTGATTCCACAGGGTCACAATTGGGAAGTTTGGTGGACAATTACAGGCCTTGGGAGCCGGATCTGAGGAGACCCTGCAGAGGATCCAGGCAGCATCTCTTTCTGAGTCCTGAGAAGGGTCCGGCTGAGGACCAACCACCGGAGAAGGTTCTGTCTTCTCTGCCGGGTGTCTGGGGCCTCCATCTGCAGCAGGGTGGCAGCTGGCTGGACCTGGCTGGCTTCCAAACACAAATCCTGCACAACTGGTCTCCATATCCATCCCCTGCCTGCCCTCCCCACTCCCGGTAGGGAAGAAACAAACTAAATCTAGATGGATTTAGTTTGAGTGAGAAGCCTCAGAATTAAAAGTTTGGTCACCCTCGGCACTCGTGTGCAAACACCGCTAACAGTTTTGGATCCACCTCTTGACCTCGGTGGCCCTTCCTTATTTCAGCTATTCCCCGTCCCCAGCTCTGAGAGAGGTTCTGGCAAACACTGTGAGGGATCTGTGCTGCCTCAGTCAGGTTGGGTGCCCCATGCAAGTGCCCTTGCATCTTTGGGCCTCAGTCAGTTCATCTTTAGAATGTGGGGGCTGGTGATAACTAGGTGCCCTAGTGCCTCTCAAAGCTCAGACTCTCTCAGTCCTTTACTAGTGGTAATGAGCAACACAGAGACTGCCTGTGTGCTTGGACAGGCACACAGTACAATTCATACCTTCGCTCACGTAGTTCCCAAAAGAAACAGACTGAAGCAGTTACTTCATGTTACATCCATGTGCCATTTAGTATTCAGTTCAGCTGTTTGTAGAGAAGTGTCCTAACATTAGTGGTCTACATAACTTAGAGTTTATTTTCCTCCCTTGGAAAGAAAGAAAGAGAGAGAGAGAGAGGGAGAGAAAGAGAGAAAGGAAGGAGACAAGACATCCAGAGGTGCCAGGCCATCCTCATATGGTTGCTCAGTGATGTCATCAGAATATGTGTCTTTCTGTTTCACCATTCCTGGCATATAGCTTCAAGGTCACTTCATGATCCAAGGTGGTTATAGTAGCTCCAATCATCACAACTCTGCCTCAGGCAGCAAGACATAGGAAGAGAGAATAAAAAGACCATCATCCTTTATTCCCAGAAACCTCAACAATATTTTTCTTTACATTTCATTAGTTAGAACTTAATGTTACACAGTCATACCTAGGTGTAGGAAGGCTGCGATAGTCTCACTGTTTCCCAGTCATTGATTCCCTGAATATTTAAGTCCTGTTATAAGAAGAAGTAGGGAGAGGACGCTAAAGTGATGCTCACAGTTTCTTCACATTTCTGTTGACCAGTGAGGAAGCAAGGCACAGAGTGTTAAACAGCCAGCCTTTCAGGGACATGCAGTTGATCATGCAATGATTGAGGTGAGATCTGGACCCAGCCAAGCAGCATCCTGTGCTCTGAAGTGCTGTGCCCATTCGGGCCTCCCTGGGGTTCCCTTGCTGCTACTTTCTCCTTCTTTACCACAAGTGTCACAAAGTCTCTGTGGCTTTAAGTTTAGTTCTATATCTGGTCTCCTCTGGCCCATGGGCTCAGTCCTCACTCAAGACAACCTTTTTGACATCCCTTAGCTCCTCCTGTGGTGGTGTCCTAGTCCCTGAGTGCCTTCAATTCCTGTCTACCATAGTCCATTTTGTGTTGCTGTAATAGAATACCACAGGCTGGGTAATTTATAACGAAAAGGCATTTATTTCTCACAATTCCAGAGGCTGCAAAGTCCAAGAGTATGGCCCTGGCATCTTGTGAGGGCTTCATGCTGTACCTGACAAGATGGAGGGTCAGTTGAGCATATACATTACTGCAGGAAGTTGAGGAAACTTATTATCTGGGTCCAGATCCTGCTCTCTCCATAAGAGCATTCGTCCATTCATGAGAGCAGAGCCTTCTTGATCTGATCATATCTTAAAGGCTTCACCTCTTCATACTGTTACTATGGCAATTAAATTTCAATGTGAGTTTTGCAGGGAACATTCACATCATAGCACTGGCCTTGACAAATTCTGGAATAAAGTGATGTCTTTCTTCTTGGGGTATATGTATTTAAGAAGATTATGAAGTAAATTTTTACTGTAAAGTTTCAGATGCTAGGTTTTCTTCTTTCTTGTAAGGTGGAGGAGGCCCTTCTACAACAAAGTCTTTAAAATTACATTACAAAGACACCACCTTTTTTGACACCTGGTCAGCTCCTTGTCACCTCTTCCTGTCCATACAGTGAGGCCTAAGAGCTAGACATGCAAAGCATGCTGGGGGACTGGCAGCCTTGGCACTGCATGGGAGTGTTTAGAAATGCAGGACCTCAGGTGCTCCTGATTCAGAATCTGCAGTATAACAAGGTCCCCAGGTGATTCTCATGCACATCACAGACTTGCAAAGCCCTGACCTAGGAAACCTAAGCTGGAGGGTGTCTAATGAATAATTATGGACTTACAGAATTTGTCTCAGTGTTTGCTTGTTAGCTAAATTGCTTGTTTCAGAAGAAACTGAACTTCAGAAAGAACAAGTGAAAATCAGTTATTGAAATAAACAATTGTCGTTTATGGCACAGTCTTAGTGTTCATCACCTATCCAGTCCATCATGCAGATGCCAGCGGTTCGTTGACTGACTGATAGATTGGAAGAGGGAACCAGACAAGAACAGATAAAATTTCTCATGCTTAGATTTCCTTTTAAGGATTCCCTGGAAAAATTACCTAAATCAGTGCACTTAAGTCTCCAAGTGGCTTTTGCAAACCAGATAAGCTTGGCATTTTGGGTTCACATAACTGGCAAGTTTTGCTAAGAGACTGCCAAAAGCACTGTTGTCTAAATAACTATTTTAGCTTAAAGATATAATCTAGGCTTAAAAGCCAACATGTGAGTCACTTTAGATTGTTAAAAGCTTAGGGGAGAGAGCTGTTGTCTTCACAGTCTCTTTATTTTTCTATCCTGTAGTAGTTCAGACACCTGCAAGAATAACAGAGCTATTTATTTCTATGAGTCCAGGCTTACATTGTGGAGCACTGTCAAGGAATTTCATTTGGCTTTTAAAAAGGACTCCCTCGCACCCCAGGTTCTTCGCAAACAGAGATTCTTGAAGAGGTTTTATTTTTCAGTGGGCGGCATGACTCAAGAATAATCTGACCACCTGGGTTCACATCCACCCTGTCCCAGCTCTGGAGCGTGGGAAATGGCCTATCATCTCCTGATGGCTGAGTGGGTATATGTCAAGACTCAGAGCTATGTAAGTACTTGTTTTTTCTCCGTCTGTCTGGGATACCTGAGCACGTGGCTCGTCTTTTTATTTTGCAGCCAAGGACATGGAGACAGAGCTGCAAGGTCTGTCTGCAGCCTGGCTGGGTGGGAAAGCTTGCCCGGCTTTCCCAGGGCAGTTCTGCAGGCCAGAGCACAAATGTTCTTTTACACAGTGTTCCCCTGGGACCCAGGTGGGGCCAACAGCAAACGTAGAATCAGGCCCCAAAGTTTTCTTTGTACCTTAATCCTCTTCCCCGGCACTCACCAGATTTATTTTCACCTTTTCACCCCTGGTGGCTATTCTGGTCTGAGATGCTGCTAGAAACCAAGCTGGCCTGTGACATCTGAGAGACTGGGACAGCTACCTCCACCACTGCTAACAGTAGAACACTTTTATGTGCTTAAGCTCAAAGCTACTCCTCCCCCAGGGTTTTGATAATTCCTCCCACCAATTATAGCACTTTACAGAGATTAACTAATTAATCCTCACTCTATACCCCAGAGATGAAATTAAAGATAATTCCCTCACAAGTGTAAAGCACTTTTTATCTAAGGATTACTAGTGCTGATGCATTTGTCTCCTGTGACAACACTGCAAGTTTCAGAGATGACAAGGAAAGTGTTCATTACCATTTCAAGAACTGGGAACAAAGGGGGGTGGGGAAAAACCCTCCAGGACACAGAGGAGGAGATGGGGGTAGCTGAGCTGGGACAGGTTGACAAGGTTACCACCACTAGAACACACCTGGGAACTTCCAGGTGGGCTACATCCCCTCCCCACTCTGGTCACCATGTTCACAATTCCCAAGTATGGGGCCAGCATAAGTAAGGAGAGATGGCTTGTGGGTAATTCAGCTCCCTCAATCCTGCTCTCCCACTTGTCTCTATAACGCTGGTTCCTTGTAATGTCTCTTTGCCAAAGTTCTGTTTGTAGAAGGTGAAATGCAGCCAGTAGCGAAGCACAGTGTGGAGAAAGAATGTGCAAGTTGTTGTTAGGTACCGTGTACCATGGAGTCAGTGTCTGACTTATAGCGACCCTACATACAACAGATGAAACACTATTGTAAGTGTTTCTCTGCTATTTATAGGGTTTTCAATGGCTGATTGATTTTTGGGAGTGGGTTGCTTGGTCATTCTCCCAAGCCTACAGCACCTGGTGTTTCCAGGTGGTCTCCCATCCAAGTACTAGCCAGGCCCAACCCTGCTTAGCTTCTGAGATCTGACAGGATTGGATGCCACAGTGGAATGGCTGCAGGAAGAATATGCATGTTGTTGTTAGGTGCCATGGAGTCCTGTCTGACTCACAGTGACTCTAATAGGGTTTTCAATGGCTGATTGTTTGGGGATTGCCTCGAGAGTGGATTGCCACATCCTTCTCCCATAGAATATGCATTGTTGTTAGGTGCCCTGGAGTTGTGTGTGACTCACAATGACCGTCATAGGGTTTTTTCAATGGCTATTTCAGGATTGCCTTGGGAGTGGATTGCCACATCCTTCTCCCATTTTTGCAGGGCTAGGAATCGAACTCGGGACCTCAAAGACTGCAGAGCAGTGCTCTACCAACTGAGCTAAATCCCAGCCCTAGAATGTGTGTAGGATGCCATAAACAGAGGATACTTTTTATTTATTTTTTCTTGGTACTGGGAGTTGAACCCAGGGCCTCACGCATGCTTTGCAATGCTCTACCACTGAGCTGTACTTCCAGCCCTCTTTTTATTTTTATTTTTTATTTTGTGACAGGGTCTCACAAAGTTCTGCAGGCTGCCTCTGGCCTCCAACTTGCTGTTCTCCTGCCTCTGCCTCCTGAGCCGCTGGGTTTAGGCACCTGGCTAAACAGAGGACTCAAAGAGAAGTGGCAGCGAAATAAGAGAGAGGAAGACAGAGGTCTGTCTGCCAAAGGTTTGAGGTCAGCAGGGGGTAAACCCAGGGAAAAGACCCATCCCAAGTGCCCAACACTAGGTTTGCTGTGATTTCTCTCTGACTTACTGAGCAACAGATTATTTTTTCTTGTCTTGGCCTCACACATGTCCACTGCAGAGGTGCAGCTCCGGTGGAAACTGCATGGTGCATTACATCAGGAGCACTTCATAAACTTAGAGGAGTTGAAAACATTAGGGAGATGCAGATGGTCATTCTGGAGACACTTCTTTCACGACAGCCAAGAAGTCTTTGTTCGAAGCCTCCATTTACTGGCACAAACAACACTGAGGGTGCTGGTTTCTCATCCTGACCCTTGGCTGTGATTCTGGAGCTCCGAGCCCTGGACCTGGGAACTTGGGGCTGTCAGGTTTGCTATAGCTGACAAGCATATAGATGGCAGCTTCCTCTGGGCCTCTTGGGAGAGAGGCATACAAAGGAAAAGCTCTTATTTATCATGAATTCGAGAAAGAGAAGCCAAGGAATGGCTACGCTTTGTAGGGGTTTAAGGTTGGATCATCCGTGCGTGACGCTTCTCACTGAAGCATCAAGACAAGCATTTAAGGCTGGACAATGAATGTACACATCTCATTCTGCCAGCCAAGCCTCTCTTCCTTTTGGAAAGTGGCTTTTCCACAACCATTGCATTCTGGCAGGGCTGCCAATCAAGGACATTCTCATCTCTCTAATTCCTTCCCTCCTTACTCCCAGGTTGGGCATATGGCTCTAGGTAGGCCCATGGATTCTTTTTGCGGGGGTTTGAGTCTCACAGGCAGATACTTTTGGGGAGACAGATTTCTTCATAGATTCTGGATACCACTTTTGTCAATTATATATGTTGCCAACATTTTTTTCCCTTGTCTGATGCTTGACTTTTTGCTTTTTTGTTATCTTTGTTGGATGGAATTTTAAAGTTAATGCAATTAAATTGATCAGTCTTTTGTATTTATGGTTTAATGGGACAGAGACCATGGTGTCTACTAAAATCCACTCTTTTCTTTCATAGTAGAGTTTGACTACTATAGAAGAGGATAGAGCCCAGAAAGATTGGCTCTTCTTCAAGCCACACAGATGATTAGTCAATTCTAGTTCACACAAAGAACTAGCACTTATAATGTGCTTTTCTAAATCCTTAAGAAGAAGGAACTAACATTAGTATCCCGATTTTACATACAAGAAAAGCTAAGCTCCACTGCCAAGGTGAGCAAATCATGTCCACGCTCTGGCTCTTCTGTTGTACTCCCATGTCATGAGAGAGAAACCTTCTGCTCAGGGGACCAGAACAGTCTTCCCTCTTTTTGACACATCATTCAGGCAGTCTGGGGAAGAGTTTTCTAGGGGAGAACGTGAGCTTGAAAAAAAGCACATGAGCTGGAAAGCACATGGCATGCACACAGTCTAGCCAGGCTGGGTTTGACTGAAGGCTGGCTAGGTGAGAGGCGGTGGGAGAGGGAGCAGGGCGGGTCTTTGCTGAATCCTCCACCCAGCGCTTTTGTGAAAGAGCAGTAACAATGGTCAGGCATGGCAGGTGGAAAACGTGAGGGAGTTAATTAGATCATTCTTGCTTTAACTGTCTTTAAAAATGCTAATGCACAGTCTATATCACTGTATTCTGACAGAGTTTCTCAACTCTGTAGAACCTCATGTAAAGGGCAGTTGAAGAGGCTACAGAAAATCCTTTCCTTTTAGTTCTTTTCCAGAGCTACTTCCTCCTCTCGTGAAGCTAAGGAGCTGGGATAGTCTCCACAGATCTGTAGGTGGAAAGAGAGAGAGAGAGAAAAAGAGAGAGAAAGACACACACACACACACACACACACACACACACACACACAC
>VMDO01024617.1:0-29517 GCA_007922755.1 Pedetes capensis | reverse complement strand
TATTGAATATACCATGGACTGCCAAAAGAACCAACAGATCTGTCCTAGAAGAGGTACAACCAGAGTGCTCCTTGGAAGCAAAAATGGCCAAACTGCGTCTTACATATTTAGGACATGTAGTCAGGAGAGAACAATCCCTGGAGAAGGACATCATGTTTGGAAGAGTGGCAGGTCAACGGAAAAGAGGAAAACCGTCCACCAGATGGATTAACACAGTGTCTGCAACAATGGGCTTAAACATAAATAAGATGGTTTGCCTGGCACAGAATCAGCAAGTGTTTCGATCTGCTGTACATAGGGTCGCTATGAGTCGGACTCGACTCGACGGCACCTAACAACAACAACAAGAAGTCTGTAGCAATAACCTAGCAGAATCACCTTTAAAAAATGAGTATTTTATTTTGAGATAATTATGAACTTCCATGTGATTACAAGAAATAACGCAGAAAGATCTTATGTATTCTTTATGCAGCTTCCCCAACAGTAAAATATCACAACCAGAATACTTGTATTGATACAATCTACTAATCTTATTCAGATTTTTCCAGTTTCACTAGTACTGTGTATGTGTACGAAGTTTTATGCAATTTTATCATATGCACACATTTTCTCTTCCAGCATCATGGTCAAGATTCAGAGCAGTTTCATCACCTTAAGGATTGTCCATGTTGCCCTTTTATAGTCTCTTCCATCTTTCTTCCTCAACATCTCCAACATCCTTAATCCTGAAGACTACTAATTTGTTTCCCCACACGTCTGTCAGTTTGCCACACTCTGGGGGCTTGGGTGCTGCAATGAGGCTGAAAGCTATGCTGCTGGTATCTCAGACTCCAGCAGGGTCACCCATGGTGGACATGTTTTAGCTGAGCTTCCAGACTAAGACAGACTGTAGCGTAGGACCTGGCGAGCCACTCCCGAGGCAACTAGCCATTGAAAACCCTATGGATAGCAAAGAAACACTGTCAGATATAGTGCCGGAAAATGAGCCCCCCAGGTTGGAAGGCACTCAAAAGACTACTGGGGAAGAGTTGCCTCCTCCAAGTAGAGTCTACCGTGATGACGGAAATGGAGTAAAACCTGAGGGTGCTCAAATTGCTGATATGCCATGACTCAAAATGAGGAGAAACAACTGTAAATATCCATTAATAATTGGAACATGGAATATATGTAGTATGAATCTAGGCAAATTAGAAATTGTTAAAAGAGAAATGGAGCACATAAACATTGACATTCTAGGCATCAGTGAGCTAAAATCGACCAGCATAGGCCATTTTGAGTCAGACAATCATATGGTCTACTATGCTGGGAATGATAAACTAAAGAGAAATGGGGTTGCATTCATCATCAAAAAAGACATTTCAAGATCTGTCATGAAATACAATGTGGTCAGTGATAGACTAATATCCATACACTTACAAGGAAGGCCAGTTAATATGACTATTATTCAAATTTATGCACCCACGACTGAGGCCACAAATGACGAAAGGGAAGACTTTTATCAGCTTCTGCAATCTGAAATAGATCAAACATGCAATCAAGACATACTGATAATCACTGGTGACTGGAATGCAAAGGTTGGAAACAAAGAAGAAGTCTCAGTAGCTGGAAAATACGGTTTTGGTGACAGAAACGATGCTGGAGATCCCATGGTAGAATTTTGTCAGACCAATGACCTTTTCATTGCAAATACATTTTTTCAACAACATAAATGGCAATTATACACATGGACATCATTAGATGGAACATACAGGAATCAAATTGACTATATATGTGGAAAGAGATGATGGAAACCCTCTATATTAAATGCCAAAACAACACCAGGTGCTAATTGTGGATCAAACCATCAACTTCTAATACGCAAGTTTAGACTGAAGCTGAAGAAAATTAGAACAATTTTTCGAGAGCCAACGTATGACCTTGAGCATATCCCACCTGAGTTCAGAGACAACCTCAAGAATAGGTTTAATGTATTAGATACAAGTGATAGGAGACCAGACGAGTTGTGGCATGACATAAAAGATATCATTCAAGAAGAAAGCAAAAGGTTATTAAAAAGACAAGAAAAAAAGGAAAGACCAAATTACATGTCAAAAGAGACACTGGACCTTGCCCTTGAACATAGAACAGCTAAAGCAAAAGGAAGACATAATGAAGTTAAGGATCTAAACCAAAGATTTCAAAAGGGAGCTTGAGAAGACAAAAACAAATATTATAATGACATGTGCAAAGAACTGGAGGCAGAAAACCAAAAGGGAAAAACATGCTCTGTGTTTCTCAAGCTTAAGGAGGTGAAGAAGAAATTCAAGCCTCGAGTGGCAATAGTGAAAGATTCTCCAGGGTAAATATTAAATAATGCAGGAAACATCAAAAGAAGATGAAAGGAATACACAGAGTCATTATATAAAAAAGAATTGGTAGATGACCAACCATTTCAAGAGGATGCATATAAAGAGGAAGCAATGGTATTGAAGGACAAAGTGGAAGCCACCTGGAAAGTACTGGCACAACACAAGGCTCCAGGAATTGATGGGATACCAATAGAGATGTTTCAACAAACAGATGCAGCACTGGAGGTGTTAACATATTATGCCAACAGATTTGGAAAATAGCTACCTGGCGAACTGACTGGAAGAGATCCATATTTGTGCCTATTCTCAAAAAAGGGGATCCAACCTAATGTGGAAACTATTGAACAATATCATTAATATCACACACAAGCAAAATTTTATTAAAGATTATTCAAAAGCAACTGCATCAGTATATAGACAGGGAATTACCAGAAAATCAAGCAGGATTCAGAAGAGGGTGGGGAAGCAGGGACATCACTGCTGATGTCAGGTAGATATTAGCTGAAAGCAGAGAATATCACAAAGGTATCTATCTATGTTTTATTGACTATACAAAGGCATTTGACTGTGTGGATCATAACAAATTATGGATAACACTTTGGAAAATGGGAATACCAGAGCACCTAATTGTACTCATGAGGAATTTGTATGTAAACCAGGAGGCAGTTGTTCGAGTAGAACAAGGAAACACAGCCTGGTTTAACGATGAGAAAGGTGTGCGTCAGGGCTGTATACTTTCACCCTATCTCTTCAATTTATACGCTGAGCAAATAATCAGAGAAGCTGGACTTTATGTGGAAGAATGTGGCATCGGGATTGGAGGAAGACTCATTAACAACCTGCATTAAGCAGATGACACAACTCTGCTTGCTGAAAGTGAAGAGGATTTAAAACATTTACTGATGAAGATCAAAGATCATAGCCTTCAATATGGGTTGCGACTAAACATCAACAAAACAAAAATCATTACAACTGGGTCAGTATGCAACTTCACAATAAATGGAGAAACGATTGGGGTTGTCCAAGATTTTGCTTTGTTTAGCTCTATAATCAACACCTGTGGAAGCAACAGTCAAGAAATGAAAAGACGCATTGCTCTAGGAAAAGCTATGGCAAAAGATCTCTTTAGAGTATTGAAAAGCAAAGATGTCACATTGAAGACGAAGGTGCGTCTGACTCATGCCATGGTATTTTCAGTCACATCATATGGTTGTGAAAGCTGGACATTGAACAAGAGAGACAGAAAAATAATTGATGCTTTTGATTTGTGGTGCTGGAGACCTCTATTGAATATACCATGGACTGCCAAAAGAACCAACAAATCTGTCCTAGAAGAAGTACAACCAGAGTGCTCCTTGGAAGCAAAAATGGCCAAACTTCATCTTACATATTTCGGACATGTAGTCAGGAGAGAACAATCCCTGGAGAAGGACATCATGTTTGGGAGAGTGGCAGGTCAACACAAAAGAGGAAAACCCTCCACCAGATGGATTGACACAGTGTCTGTAACAATGGGCTTACACATAAATAAGATTGTTTGCCTGGCACAGAATCGGCAAGTGTTTCGATCTGCTGTACATAGGGTTGCTATGAGTCGGACTTGACAGTACCTAACAACAACAACAGCAGCTAATTTGTTGGTTTCAGTATTCTAATATTTTTTATTTCAAAATGTTATTTAAATAAAATTATATTATTCTGGAAATCATCTTTTTTTTCACTGAGCTCAATTTCTTACAGATTTATCTGTGTAGTTATGGGTATAAATACTTTATTCAGGTTACTTCTAAGTTGCTTTCTATAGAATGAAAGTATCATAGTTTGTATAACCAACTCCACTGAGATACTCCAGTTTTTGGCTCTCATGAATAATGTTTTTATGAATATTTATATGCAAGTTTTTGCATGCAAGGATATTTAAATTATTGTAGGATAAATAGCCAAGAGTGCAATCGCTGCCTAGTATGTTTAGGCATATTTAGGCTCATAAGACATTGCCAAATTTTTCCAGAATGACTGTGCCATTTTACATTCCCAGTAGCATATATGACCTATAATCAGTTTCTCCACATCCTCACCAGCATTTGTGCTGTCATTAGTCTTCTGATGAATGTGTATGCTATCTCTCTGTGGATTTAATATGCATTTCCCTAGTGGCACAAACACTTTTTCATGTGATTATTTGTCATCTTTATATCCTCACTGATGAAACATCTCCTCCCTACCTTTTACCTGTATTCTATTGGATTGTTAGTATTTTTATGGATAAATTTTTAGAGTTCATTGTATAGTTTAAATGTTCTTCCTTTTCAGATATGCAGTTTGAAAGTATTTTTCCCATCTGTCTATAGCTTGTCTTTCCATCTTCGTAACATAATGAAAAATCCTCTATTTTTCTCATATGGATCATGCTTTTCATGTCAAGTCTAAGAACTCTTTGCCTAAATTTAAGTAATTAAGATTATCTTCTATTTTTCTAAAACTTTTCTAGTTTGTTTTACATTTAAGTTTATAATTTTTTTAGCATTTTGTTTGTTTTTCATAACCTGGGTTTAGAACGATGTTCACATTTTTGCCTATGGCTGTCCAATTACTCCCACACCGTTTGCTGATAGGATTACCCTTCTCAGTTAATGGATCTTTTTTTTTTGCAGTTTTGTCAAAAAATATTAACAGCTAAATAACTCTAGATTATTTGAGTTGTATTAAAATAGAAACTAATTGTACTTTTGATTTTTAAAATTGTAGTTCTACCTGTAACCACTAGGTGACAATATTGGCTTTTTTACGTTTACAAGTTATTGGGAACAGGTCCCTGAAGTTTTCAAGTCCTCTATGAGATTTGTTTTATATTTAGAGCCTCTAATTTAGCATAGTTATTAAAAAATAAAAGATCTCTAAATATTTAGCTAGGGAGAAATAAAATATTGTATTTAGAAATCCCATTTAGGTTTTTATTTATTTATTTTTTATTTTCCTGTACTTGAGGGTGGAACCCAGGCTGATACACATACTTTGCACATGCTCCATTACTTGGCTACACCTCCAGATTATCTTTAATGTTTCCATTTGAAGATAGAATCTCACTATGCCAGGCTGCCTCTGGCCTTGAACTTGCTATCCTCCTGCCTCAGACTTCTGACTTGCTGAAATTGAAAGTGTGTGACACTGTGCCTCTACCTCCCATTCAGTTTTAGTGGTGAACCTAGAACATATGACATAAATCAGACAAACGTTAAACATTAAAGTCATATACACTGGAGTCCTGATAAATCAATTTTAAAGAATTATGTATGACTTTACTAAAAAAGATAGAATAATTTTATGAATCTTTTTCCTAGAATAAAATGTAAAACATTTCTTATAATACTTACCTATGTTTACATATTGCAGTTCTTGGTTTCCAAAACCTATCCCTTTCAATTATAGATGGGTTTATTGATTTTGAAAACATGGAGTTGAAGGATAGTGTGTTGACATGTAGTATGGAAAAGAAATCCACTGGGAAACATATATTTTGATACAGCTCTTTTAGGTACACATAGCTATGTACTAAAACATTTCAACTCATTAGTGTTAAGTGTTGTTCATTGCAATTATGGTATGTCAGTAAAATTAAGATGTGTATTAGAATGTGCTTCCAGCATGTCATTCACTCAAAAGGAAGTGTGAAACTGGTAATTACCTGGTGGCATTGAATAAAATACAGAGAAAAACGTAGCTTAAATGGAAAAGAAAATTCACATTAAAAAAAACATTCTGTCATTCTCTTTTATATACTTGCTAATTGTCAGCTACCATTTTTACTTTTTATCTTGAAGAAACTACATATTTATCTTGGAAACTTGTCTAGTGTGCTATTTAGAGAGGGGGAGAGAGAGGTACACTGACACAATTTTTACATATTCTAGAGAAATATAGGATAGACTACAAATACATGACTATAACTACAGTTTCATGGTGATACATATAATAATTATATATATTTTAAATTGCCAGACTTTAGTCCACTGAGGAAGAATAAGCACTCATCTACCGTTAATTTTTCTACTCATTATTTAAATTTTAGAGAAATCACATTATTACCTCAGCAATTGCTGAGACACATTCTTTGCTCAGCTTCGTGATTCTACCATTTTATCACTTGAGTCTTAAGAAGATCAGTGTATAATATGGTAGAATGGAAAATCTTGGCTTAAGGCATAGGGTCAAGATCTAGATCGTTCAGTTTAGCTTACTATATAATTTTTTACATTCTTGTATGTGGCCAGCACTATCTCAACACTTCATATGCATATCTTGTTTCATCTTAACAATAACCCTACACTATAGGTAAGAATACCCCCGTTATTTATTTATTTATTTTTTTTTTGTGGTACTGGGGGTTGATCCCGGGGCCTCACGCCTGCATGCTTTGCAAGTGCTGGACCACTGAGCTGCACCCCCAGCCCTTTTATTTTTTTTCCTTACTTCCTGAGACAGGGTCTCCCTAAGTTACATAGACTTCCTCTGGTCTCGAATTTGCAATCCTCCTGGCTCCGCCTCCCAAGCCACTGGGACTACAGACATGCACTACCACACCCAGCAGAGAATAACCCCATTTTATAAAACACAAAAGCCATGGCTTAGTAGGTGTAAGTCTGAGATAAGAAAATGTTTAACCAGCAGATGGCTATTGGAATTCAAGTCTCTTTCTGAAACCTGTTTTTCTTTAATTCCTTCTTTAGCTGTTCTGGGTTAGGTCTATATTTTTCATTTGTAAAATGGGAAGATTAGAGAACATGCATCCCAACATCTTTCTGGCTCTAAAACTTTCCCCTCTCATGTCATGAGAGGAGATTTTCAAGTCATGCTAACTCACTCCAGTTCACTGAGGACAAGGAATGAGGAGAAGGAGCTAGGAACACCCTTCAGAAATGTCCAGATTAAAATACTAGGTATGCATATTTGTGTGAAAATATCAATGCATTCTTACAATCTTTGATAGTGGTTTATATTCCTATGGTTATAGGTGTGGCCTTTTTTTCTTCTCTGATTACTACTATAAGGGCATGTTAATTAGTAAAACATAAGGAGAAGAAGTAGTTGGATGAAATCGTAGTCAGATGTAATGTTGTAGGAGGGGTGTCTAACCTTTTGGCTTCCCTGGGCTGCTTTAAGTAAGGAGGAATTGTCTTATTTAATATAGTTATTGTGTATATATAAACATGGCAGGATGAAGTAAATAAATACTAAAAATACATGGTGTTCAAAAGATTTTGGGGGCCACAGGATTGCACCAGTAAATAACCAAAAGTTAGTTAGAAACATAACCAAGAAACCATATTCCTAGAGATATCGTTTAGAATCCAGGAAAGAATTTCTGTTACCTAATCCGGTTCCACAATAAAAATAACACTAACAATTGTTCATTACTTTTATATATTATGATGATTATAATTTAAACAAATCTCTTTATATACAATATTCTTGCTCACTTTTATTTTACTAAGCAGTCCAAAACTTACTCCTTTTACTGACATCTTGACTGCCTTTAGTTCACATACAATTAATAGAAAAAAGCCTTAGCCCACCACTCTCCTAATATAATATAGTGTAGAAGGAAAAAAAAACTCAACTGGTGTGTGTGTGTGTGTGTGTATGTGTGTGTGTGTGTAGAGAGAGAGAGATTTTTTAAAGATAGTGTATTATGTTGTTAAGGGTCATTGAGTCAGTAATAGTGAGATAGGGTTGTATGTGAGCTTTTTAGCCACTAGATGGAGAACTTGCTTTGCAAAATAATATGCAAAGATGGGACATGGAGCCAATGGAACTTTGCTGCCTGGGGAAAATTTGCTAATTTGGGTCATATATTAGACTCTTCTGTTTTAGTGGTCAACATGGTTCAATTTCAAGCAAGGACATAATTTGTACCATAACTAAAGTTGAAATTAATACTCAGAAACAAACCACACTCTATTTAGAACTAAAATCCATTAAGTTGTCTGCATTAGAGGAAGGAGCTGACCAATGGAGATAAAGCCAATTTGTTATATTGGAAGAGCTGAACTGGTGAAAAAATTAATATAGCAGCCAGAAATCGAAGGATGGGATTAAACTCCAATGAGGTCACTTTATTTTAACTTTAACTCTTAAGAAGAACGTAGATCAAACTATGTCAAATGGCACCTGGGTTAACACTATTGTGGTCTTCCTTCCTTCCCTTCCCTCCCTTCCTTCCCTTCCCTTCCTTCCCTTCCCTTCTCCCTCCCTCCCTCCCTCCCTCCCTTCCTCCCTCCCTCCCTTCTTTCCTTCCTTCTTTCCTTCCTTCCTTCCTTCCTTCCTTCCTTCCTCCCCCCTCTTTCTTTCTCTCTCCCCACTTTCTTTCTTTCTTTTTTCTTTTTCTCCAGCAAACATGAAAAAATAGTTTCAAATTTGTTAATTTCTAGCCTTTAAACAAATTCATCTGGACCTTAAATTCAATAATCAATGTAGATGATGCTGGTGGTGTTTTGTGCCATTGAGTCAGGTCTGACTCATAGCGACCCTATGTATAACAGAATGAAACACTCCCCGACACTGTGCCATGCCTGGTGCTAGGTCAGTGCTTCTCTGCTATTCAGAGGGTTTTTGAGGTTGATTGTTTTGGGATTGTTTCAGGAGTGGGCTGCCAGGTCCTACTTCCATTTTGGTGGTGCTGGGGAAACTCAGGACCTCAGAGAACACAGAGCAGCGCTCTACCAAATGAGCTAAATCTCAGCCCATATGGATAGTAATATACCTATTTTCAACCCTTGAAGTAGTCAAAATTTGACAGAGAAATGTTAGTGCCACTATAGCATCATAATGCAGATATTTTGGAAATTATGTGAAATTCTGTCATTCAGTGTCACTAATATGGTTCATCAAAATAAAGGTAACCCTTTCAAGATCTGATTCTGTTCCTCTTAGTCAAGTGTTTATCTTGAGAGTCCATATTGGCAACTCATTTATACAGGAAAAAAGAAGAAAAAGAAAAAGAATCTCAATGAATAAATAGGCAGAGTGATAGGGTTTTCATGCCAAGGAAGATGCTACATGTTTTGGGAAATTGTTCCAGTGTTATTGTCCAAGAATGGAAAAGCAACTCTTGCCAAGATAATTCAGTGTTCTACAAGCATAACACCATATGTATATGCCAGAGTCAAAGTAACTTAAGAGTCTCAACTATAACATAATTTAGTGTTGAGTGCCATGATTATCTCTTTTGTAAATGCTACCAATAGCCTTCATATTAGAAAATAATTGTTGTTGTTGTTAGGTGCTGTCGAGTCGGTATCCGACTCATAGCGACCCTCATAGGGTTTTCAATGGTTGAGTGCTTCGGGATTGCCTTGGGAGTGGATTGCCAGGCCCTTCTCCCATTTTTGTGGTGCTGGGAATTGAACTCAGGACCTCAGAGACTGCAGCGCATAAAGAAAATAATTAGAATGTGCAAAAACACACTTTTAAAAAGTCTTTAATATTTTAAATTACTTATAAGTGCTATGTTATTGTATTTACTTATATGGATTTTATATTATATGATGTACATTATAGCATATATAATTATAATTATAATAATATTTTGTATTATTTTATATCATCAAGAATATACCACTCTGCAGCATTTGCCAGGTGTAATAAAATAGACAAAAGCCAAAACACATTAGGATAAATGTTTCCCAAATATTCAAGTTAAATAAGAGGAGAGCATTTAGTGTTTTCAGCTGCTGTGGGAATAGAGAAAGATTCCATGTTAGCCCTTCTCAGAATCACCTGGGAAGATTTTGTTTTTCATTTTCTTTGACACAGATAGTTCAGATAAAACACCAAAGATTAGAATTTCATATATCTGACAGTTTTCTCAGGATATTCAGGGTAGGAAACTTTACATTATACTATATACTTCCAAGTAGGGACAGGGCTTTCTCTGTCATTGTAGCACTTGTTCCTAAGACCATGGCCTGAAGTAGAAAATTCATGAATAAGTTGAATGAATGGGTGAGTAGAGATATTCTCAGTTAAAGCAGCAAGTGATACTGCATTAACCGTGTGAACACTTATTGTTCTCATTCTTCAATTTCTCATCAGTATATTCATATAGACTTCTCATTGCTTAAGTTATCCAAACCACCAGCCCCAGCCCCATCCATGGAAAAACTGTCTTACAAAAAATCAGTCCCTGGTGCTAAAAAGGTTTGGGACACTGATCTACAACACAGAAAATGCTTATGGCTACTTGTGTAGTGAAGAAGTAAACAATCAGAATGCCTTAAATTGAAAATGCCCCTACAAAGACACAGAATTTGTAAAACACATGGTCAAACTTTATTTATTTAAGATCTTATGCTTGCCTACTCATATGAATGTTTCTTAGCAACTTGTGTTAGCTCCCTCCTAACAGATTTTCTTCACCAAAATTCTCCAAAATGTTGAATGTGTTTTGACTGTAGAAAAGTGACAGACCTTGGAATAAAATGGCCCATACTATAAATACTATTAGTAATTTAAGAACCACAGTTGTAAATTTGGATTGCAACCTTTTACCTTTTGTTCATATGAACCCTTACTTCATGTTTAACTCAAAGCTACCCTGTGTACATCAGAACAAAACACAATCTGACACTGTGTCATGTGTGCAATTTTTTAAAAATATTTGAGCCCATTACTGTAGTCACTGTTTCTTTTCATTTTGAGTCATACCACATCAGTCAAAAGAGGTCCCAGAGGCTTTCCTCTATTCCCATCATTAAGGTCGACTCTGCTTTGAGGAGACAATGCTACCCTAGTTGTCTCTTGAATGTATTCCAGCTAGGGGGCTCATTTTCTGGCATTACATCTGACAGTACTTCTCTGCTATTCATAGGGTTTTCAATGGCTAATTGTTTCAAGAGTGGGCTGCTGGATCCTTCTCCCTAGTCAGTCTTGGTCTAGAAGCTCAGATGAAACCTGTCCACCATGGGTGGCCATGATGGTATCTGAGATACTGGTGGCATAGTTTTTAGCATCACAGTAACATGCAAGCACCCAGAGCACAATAAACTGACAGACATGTGAGGGTAATTCATATTTAGATTGTGTTAAAATAGAACAACACAATATTACATTTCTTGCAGAAAAAATGTATGTTACATATTACATTTTTTTTCTCTTATACAGTCTTCTGTAATTCAGTGAGGTGATTGATGGCTCAAGTATAGGAAAATTGGATTAAAATATAATTTTGTATGTTAGAGTCAAACACTTCAGCATTGCAACTTTCAAGCATCTTTATTCCACTTATTATTTAAATTTATATTTTATTATTCAAACTTAACTAAGGTGTGAACAAAATGCCCTCCCTAGTCAAGAAATGAACCTTCATCTCATTTGAAGTGGTATCAATGAACTGTGTGCATGAATGTTGGTTTCTTTGTTTATGTATAGAGTGCTATCTAAATGTTATTTCATTTCATTTGTAAGAAACGAAGAAGCTTCAAAATCCCACTTTAAGAACAAACATCACTTTTTTTAAAGACTGAATATAATCATTTGTGAACTAACAAAAATGTTGCTAGTGAGGAAGAGATTTCATATATTTCTGCAATGAGTATGATGTTAGGAGTGACTTGTAAATATTGTGGCTTAGAATTCACAGGATGGTCAGGAAATCATGGCCCATGATGTTGAGAAGTCAAAAAGAAAATACCAAAGAGAACCACGGCAGCAACTCCTCATTTTTGAGTGAATATATTAAAATTGTTGCCAAATCATCACTATAGAGTTTTAGGGAGGTAGGATTATAATTCAGTTTCCCAATTCTACTATTCTTTTTCATGAAAGTCCCTGTAATCTCCTCAAGTCCCATTTCCTCCATATCCTACCTCATACCTTAGTATCTTGCTATTGTTCTTAGGTGCTGTTATGTCATGTCCAACTCATAGCGACCCTCATAGGGTTTTCAATGGCTGATTGTTTTAGGGTTGCCTCGAGAGTGGATTGCCATGTCCTTCTCCCATTTTTGCAGTGCTGGGAATTGAACCTGGTACCTGAGAGACTGCAGAGCGATGCTCTACCAACTGACGTGAATCCTAGTTCCACCTTAGTATCTAGTATGATTGATATTGTTGCTGTTGTTGTTTGGTGCCATCAAGTAGGATCCAACTTATAGCAACACTATGTGCAACTTATAGCAACACTATGTACAACAGAACAAAACATTACACTATGCCATGCACCTGATCTTTTCATATTTGAACCCATTGTGGCAGCCACAATGTTTCTTCTCATTTTGAGTCATGCCACATCAGTAAAAAGAGGTCCCAGAGGCTTTCCTCTATTCCCATCATTAACGTTGACTCTGTTTTGAGGAGACAATGCTATCCTAGTTGTCTCTTGAATGCATTCCAGCCTAGGGGGCTCATTTTCTGGCATTACATCTGACAGTTGTTGTTGTTGTTAGGTGCCGT
The DNA here is from genome assembly GCA_007922755.1 of Pedetes capensis. Lineage (NCBI taxonomy): Eukaryota > Metazoa > Chordata > Mammalia > Rodentia > Pedetidae > Pedetes > Pedetes capensis. Next base: position 16,721 of record VMDO01024617.1, on the reverse strand, counting down.
CGAGTCAGTATCCAACTCGTAGTGACCCTCATAGGGTCATAGGCTGACAGTTTCAGGATTACCTTGGGAGTGGATTGCCAGGCCCTTCTTCCATTTTTGCAGTGCTGGGAATTGAACTCGGGACCTCAGAGACTGCAGTGCAGGGCTCTACCCACTGAGCTAAATCCCAGTACTTCTCTGCTATTCATAGGGTTTTCAATAGCTAATTGTTTCAAGAGTGGGCTACTGGATCCTTCTCCATAGTGTCTTAGTCTGGAAGCTCAGCTGAAACTTGTCCAGCAGTGGTGGACCTGCTGGTATCTGTAATACCGGTGGCATAGTTTTCAGCAGCACAGAAACATGCAAACCCGCACAGCATGATAAGCTGACAGACATGTGGGGGAGGATTGACATATAATTCCCTAAAAGCACATGGATGTTGCACACCAGTGTGTGGTTGCTCTAGCTTTTCTCCCAAAGCCTCTTCATTTACACTTTTAGTTGACTAACTCTTTCAAGGTTCTGTGAATGTACCACTTTTGATGTTTCCATAACTCACTTTGGTTGAGTTGCATTACACTACTATGTGTTCCTTTAACTTTCTATGCATACTCATAGAACAGAGGTTCTCAACTTTGTCTGTACACTGGAATCATGTAGGGGGATCTTTCCCCTATTCCCAAAGATTCTGTATTAATTGGACTGGATTCTTGCCTGTGAATTGGAATTTTTTTAAGCTCCTAAAGTGATGCTAACATATAGCCAGTTCCAAGAACCACTGCTCTATGGTTTTACCTTAGTGAAATTTTCTGTTTATATGTCTGAAGTTTTCCTGTGGTCAAGAACTATGCTATAGTTATTTGATTTTCCTTTAAGTCCAGCAGAAAATGACTTCAAGACAGCAAACACATGCTCAAAAATAATTGATGACACAAATTGAATGAATGGGGGAGACCCTAGAAGAACCAGAGTTGATGATGTCATGAGGATTCTTTTAAGAGGTTGAATGTAAATAAGAAGAAACAGTGGGTAAGGAATATATATTAGAAATAGATTGTTCCTTGAATTATAGGTGTGTACATTTATGTGTAGCAGGCATGTGGGGAAGAAAGCTATGGAAATTGAAAGTCTAGAAGAACAATATCGTTATTTTATGTTGTTTGTTGTTAAGTGCTGTCAAGTCAGGTCCAGCTCATAGCAGCCCTATGTACAACAGATGAAATACTCCCCAATACTGTGCCATGCCTGATACTATTGCCAGTGCATCTCTGCTATTCATAAGGTTTTCAACAGCTGATTGTCCTGGGAGTGGGCTGCCAGCTCCTTTTTCCCAGCCTGCAGCACATAGTATTCCCAGGCAGTCTCCCATCCAAAGACTAACCAAGCCTGACCCTGCTTAGCTTTGGAGATCTGATGGGATTGGTTGCCACAGTGGTAGGGCTGCTGGCCATTATTTTCTAAAGTATACTATAGTAGGAAAGTTGGGGCTGGGGTTTAACTCAGTTGGTAGAGCACTGTACCACATCCTCTGAGGACCTGAGTTCTATCCCTAGCACAGCAAAATGGGAGAAGGATATGGCAATCCCTCTGAGGCAATCCCAAAATAATCAGCCACTGAAAACCCTATGAGTGTTGTTATGAGTCAGATGGCACCTAACAACAACAACAACAATGATACTAGATAAGAAGAATGTACAGACTTATGAGCATTTGAACTCTTAAAGGAAGTTCAACCATGGCCCAATTAAATATGTCTTTTAAGTTGAAAGACAAAATTACCACTAACATCACTGACTCAATCAATGCAATGCAGCATTTCAAAGAGGAAAAGGTAGCCTTATCATTGACTTTCCCAATGTAAAAGAAATCCAAAAAAGTAAGGATTTACAACACTACTTATAAAGCTGAAAAACAAACAAGTATAAACTGAAAGCATACAGAATGAAATCTCTTAAAAGCAGTATGCATGCTGTCTTTATTTTGTAGAGGCTTTTATGCTCTGTTACTTCCATTACATGCTTGCCATTTTCTCAATACCTTGATGCTGCTTTCCTTTTTTCTTTCATAAGGAATCCTCTGAGATATTTAATTTGAAGAGCACCAGAGGAAAGATTTAACTGAAAATTGAGGAAGTAAATTGAAATTTAAGCAATGACCTTCTCTTCCCTCAGACATACACACATGTAACAGATTTACATGCCTTATTGTAAACATTCTGCTACATCTTTCCTCCACCTGCTAGAGGGAGTTAGAGAATCTGCTTTTAACAAGAAAGATAAATGCACCAAATGTCACTGAGCCCCAGGGGGATCAGAGATGGTAAAACAAGTGGCTTAATTTTCTGATTTCCTTTCCCTAATGCATGCACTGAGTTATATTTTCAACCAGTCTCTGAAACTACACAGCTGAGCCTGGCCTCTTCCTGGGCTAAGAAACATTTGTACCAATGAATCAAGTAGATAAGCAATCATTTTCTCATTTGTAAATATGTGAATGGTTTTCATGGAATGATGTCAATAGATGAGAATGCAATTTAAATGTATTAGGTAAGAGCGGTATATGAATAATACAGCAAGATATTTATATAAAAATTTATTATTTCTATGATTTCTTTTAGGCACCAGTTGTCTTTGATGTTACTTTTTTATATAATGAGTGACCTTCAACATAATAGAACAGACTATTAATTGAGCACTAATGAGCTTTAAGACACAGTAGGTCATGCGCCTTAATGAATCTCACTGCTTACTGCCTTAGACATGAAATTTACTTGAAAATGAAGGTGATGTGTATCAGTTCTGAAAGGCATTGAGTTTGACAAAGTGAAAAAAGAAAGTAAGAAAGACAAAATAAAAATTAAAGTCAGAATGCAAGCAAAGAGCAATGATAAAAAGAAATGGGAAGGAAGGATGGAAGGACAGAAGAAAGGAAGAGAAGGAAGAAAGGAAGGAAGACAATCTATAGGATTGAAGATTTATGTCAGTTGGAGGAAGAACATTGGAGGTGAAATTTAAACCAGGCAGAGAAAGATTGTGGTAGCATTTTGACAGGTGAAGAGAAGAAATGATTAATTGTGCAAAAGTCATTAAGTTTGATTAATCACAAAGGTGATCAAGGTATTGTGAAGCATCAGCATTTCATAATGCATGGTGGTGTGTATCATACATTTGTGTTATCTTCCTGAGTGCTTAGCATTGATGATTTGGGGATTAGTGGAGAAAAGGTGTTATTAGAGATAAACTTGACACATGGGCATATGAATATGATTTTAAAATAGTAAGCCAGGAGTTATGTCTTCTTGATTTTTGTGTTTTAAATATATAGGCTAAGATGTGCCACACTTAATAATTTTATTCTTTATGCAATAAGAGGTTCTATCCATTTACCCACAAATAAAGTGATTCTTCTTGCATATTTTGTGCCTAGTCACTCCAGAAGTCCTTCAAAGTTCTTCACTCTTTGTTCAAATATCTGCAAATAGAAAACTGACTTTCTTAATTTCTTTAAGCTGGTATATATGTGAGACCAAAAGAGCTCGTTACAGAATGATAACTTAAAAGTTTAAAAGGGAAATATTTGAAGTTCACCTGTCCTCCCAAACCCCAGTTTATTATTTTTTATTATTATTTGTGAGTATATTTTAGGAGTTTCATTTATAGATAACATTAAACTTAGAGTGACATGGTGTGTGTGTGTGTGTGTGTGTGTGTGTGTGTGTGCACTTGATTACACATATTGAACAAATACCTTTCAGTATTGAATTTTAGACCAAAATTTCTAGTGAATAACATTATTACCTGAAGAGAAATATGCTGAGAGTATCTACCTTGTCATTTAAAGAAACACATCTTCATTTACAACATTTTTTATAATGCAGAATCAACTTAAAAGTAATTTCTCTAAGTACTCTTACATTAGATTCTTGGGGATAGGAATTATGTTCTAGTTATATTTTGTTTTCTAATAACTTTTATGGTATCTTACACTTGGAAAGTCATATGCCCTGCCTCATCCATTAGGATATTCTTTTCTTTTCTTATCTTTTTCTTTCTTCCTTTTTTCAGTACTTAGAGTTGAACCCAGGGCCCTGCAAATACTTTGCAAGGGCTCTACCCCTGGGCTGCAACTCCAACCACATTTTCATTTTCTATCTTGAGGCAGGGCCTTGCTAAGTTATGCAGGCTGCCTCTGGCCTTGAACCTGTGAGCCTCTTGCCTCTGCTTCCTGAGTAGCTGAAAGGATTTTCATATTTTGAAAAATATAAGAGTTGTGTGTATGGCTGCTAGATCCATGACCTACTTGCCTAGCCTTATTCTTTCATAATACAAATATTTTCTGGCTACCTACTTTGAACTGCTCATTATGCTAGGCACTAGACCTATTAAGATATAAAATTAGAAAATAGTTGCCTATCTTTGATTTTCTATCAAACACATTTCAGTTATATATGTGCTATCTCTGGCCACTGATAAATTGTTAGATTCTTGGGGACAGGAATGATCTTCTAGTGATATTTTGTCTCCTAACATCTTTTATGGTGCTTTCCACATGAAAATTATTTGATGTGTGTTTCTTGAATTGAATTGAATGGATTCAATGTCAGTTTATATAGAGGACTGAAATCTTTACAGTAAAGAAACATACAAGTATCTGCTAAAATATATTTTTACAATGTGGGGTCTATTTTCCACATCTTTGTTAGGGCATCTGTGGATACAATAGAGGGCAGAATTTAATTTCAGTTTTCATCTTCATATTAAAACAAAAACTCCTTTTGTGTGATTGTTTTTCCTTTGATCCTGAATTATGTGTTTATTATTCCTATGGATATCAGCCCCTAATATTTGTTGAACTCTTTACCGTGGTTCATTAGAACTCACTATACTTTAATGAAGCAATCACCACTATGACACCAGTTGGCTACTTCAGAAGTGCTCTGGCAGCATGGTCCCAAGCTAAAGTGTTCCTTAGAATATGGGAATTATATTTTATAACTGTTTCCAGCTGTTTTATTTTATTTATTTTTTGGTTCATGGTCACAAAGGGAAAGTGAGTAATACTGAACCAATTATGAAATCACGTGTCACTCCACAGGCGATGAAAAATGGGCTAGACACAGAATGTCATCGACTTCACTAAGTACAGACATTCCATCAACCTTAGGAACTGAGTAACTATTTCTAGGGAGTCAGACTTGCTTAATGGCTGTCAGGTGTGCACTGAAAATTTGGTACTCCCTTAGGGGGTTGGTAATAATCCATCAAGGTTTAAGCTGGCGTACCTTTCAACATGCATAGATCATTTGGCAACATCTTCAGCCTGGTACACTGTCAGGCGGGTAGTCATTGAATTATAATGATTACACAAAGCTTTACTTCTGCACAAGAGGCCACAGAGGAAATTGTAGGAGTTTTCACACTCACCAAATCTCTTCATCCTTTTATTCTAGAAGAATAAGCAAATAGGTACAGCAGGAACAAAATGATATACTCTTATGGGGAATATTTTATAGATATTTAAAATAAACACAAGCTGGGTGCAGTGGCACATGTGTGTCATTCCAGCAACTCTGGAGGCAGAGTCAGGAGACAGCCTGTGTAACTTAGCAAGATCCTAACTCACTGTTGGGGCTGGGATTTAGCTCAGTTGGTAGAGCACTGCTCTGCAGTCTCTGAGATCCCAAGTTCAATTCCCAGCACTGCAAAAATGGGAGAAGGGCCTGGCAATCCACTCCCAAGACAATTCTGAAACAGTCAGCCATTGAAAACCCTATAAGTGTCGCTATAGCAACTCGAAAGGCACCTAACAACAACAACAACAACAACAACAACAACTCACTGTTGGGCCCAATATTGTCAGATTTTAGAAGCTAAGCAGGGTTGGGCCTGGTTAATACTTGGATGGGAGACCGCCTGGGAACACCAGATGCTGTAGGCTTGGCAACCCACTCCCCAAAATCAACCCGCCACTGAAAACCCTATGAATAGCAGAGAAGCACTGAGAATAGCATTTCGCCTGTTGTATGTAGGGTCACTATGAGTCAGACACCAGCTCAACCGCACCTAACAACAACACAACAAATCAAAAATTAAAAAATGTGATGAGGCCCATGGCAGAGCACTTGATGTACGAGGCCGCAGGTTCAACCCCCTGTCCTGCAATAAATAAATAAGAAAATAAGTAAATAAGTAAATGCAGAAGTAAAGCAAAATAAACAACACAAAAATACTCCCTCCCTAGAGTGAAGAATCTCGGAATATCTTTGAAAATATTTGTCCCTACTATCTAAACTTTAAGGTACACTTCCATGTTCATGTGCTTTCCTAGAAGCCAGAATGCCTCCATAGTTTTCAATTACTGTTGAGGGAAGGGAGAAGGAAAAATTTAAGTTATTAACATGAATAGTGGCAATAGGATGGGGATTTGAGATTCTGTGACAGATATAATTGTGGTTAAACAAATGATATTTACAACAATATTTCTTCTCATGCACATCTAAAATAAATACTTGTTAGAAGCCTTATGAGAAAATTTGAATTCTACATTGTTTTTTGTTTTTTATTTCTTTTTGTGTTTCTTGAGGGTTGAAACCCAGAGCCTTGTACACACTTTGCAAGTGCTCTACCACTGAGCTGCATCCCCAGGTCATTTTTAATATATTTTTAGGAGTTGGGGTCTCACTAAATTATGTAGGCTGCCTGTGGCCTCGAACTTGAGATCCTCTTGCCTCAATCTCAAATTGCTGGGATTACATATGTGGGCCAATGTGCTCTGCTACATTGTTTTTATCTAATCAGTCTGTACTACAATTTTTTCTTATATGGTTCAAGTGTGACTTAAAAATGTAAACTTAAGTAGAAAAAGGGGCTGGGGTTTAGCTCAGTTGATAGAGTGCCATTCTATGGTCTCTGAGGCCCTGGGTTCAATCCCCAGCACCACAAAAATGGGAGAAGGACATGGCAGTCCACTCCTGAAGCAATTACAAAAACAATCAGTCACTGAAAATCCTATGAGGGTTGCTATGAGTGGGACACGACTCAATGGCACCTAACAATAACAACAAGAAGTACAAAACAGTTATGGCAATGACAAATCTTTGAAAACATATAGCATTGGTCGCCAACCTTTTTGGTACCAGTGATTGGTTTCATGGAAGGTAGTTTTTCCATGGACTGGAGGTGGAGCTCAGACAATGGTGGGAGTGATGAGAAGTGGCTTCCAATACACATGAATTTTATCTGCTGTGTGGTCTGGTTCCTAATAGTTGCACAGGTCTATGATCTAGGGTTGTGGACCCCTGACATATAGTTGCCTGCAGCGGTAGCCCTGTGGCATCCGATCCTGTCAGATCTCGGAAGCTAAGCAGGGTCAGGCCTGGTTAGTACCTGGATGGGAGACCACCTGGGAACACCAGAAGCTGTAGGCTTGGGAGAAGGACCTGGCAACCCCCTCCCAAAAATCAATCTGCCATTGAAAACCCTAGGAACAGCAGAGAAGCACTGACAATAGTGTTTCCCCTGTTGTACAGAGGGTCTCTATGAGTCAGGTACCGACTCGACGGCACCTAACAACAACAACAACAACAAGACATACAGTTACAAGTCAGTAATATAAATAATATCAATTACTTGAATACATAATGCTCTTCCTGGTTCTATAATACATACCATCACAATGTTGTTACTTCTTACAACAGCTTATGAAATTGGTACGATTTTAATCACTATATTTTATGTTGTTGTTGTTGTTGTTAGGTGCCGTTGAGTTGGTATCTGACTCATAGCGACCCTCATAGGGTTTTCAAGGGCTGTTTTGGGATTGCCTTGGGAGTGGATTGCCAGGCCCTTCTCCCATTTTTGCGTTGCTGGGAATTGAACTCAAGACCTCAGAGACTGCAGCGCAGCACTCTACCAACTGAGCTAAATCCCAGCCCCTATATTTTATAGATAAAGAAATTGAAGTTCAGACGCTATCAGTAACTTACTCAAGAAGGATAGCTACATGAGTAAAATGGAGTTTGAATCCATACCATATAAGTCCAGAGACTGTTTTGCATCCTCAAAATATAGACTCTTTTGGCATTAATGGCCAAGGTAATTTTTCTGTTTTATTCTTGTAGAGAGACAAGAACCACCTATTAAAAGTTTCAAATACAAACAATTTGTCTGACTAGTACCTACAGTAAACTAGTGATTTCAGTGAAGTATTGTTGCTGGTGGTGGTGTTAGGTGTCATTGAGTCAGGTCTGATTCATAGTGACCCTACATACAACAGAACAAAACACTCACCAGCACTGTACCATGCACATGATCTATTTATGTTTAAGCTCATTGTTGAAGATACTGTGTCAATATACATAGTAGAGGGTCCTCCTTTTCTTTGGTTGACCTACCACTTTTCCAAACATGATATCCTTATTCAGGGATTTGTCCCTCTTGACAATATATCCAAAATATGTAAGAGGTAATGTAACCCTTCTTGCTTCCAAGGAACTTTCTAGTTGCACTTCTGAAGTGGATCTGTTAATTCTTATGGCAGTCCATGATACATTCAATATTTGTGTTTAGCACCATAATTCGAAAGCATCAATTTTTCTGTCTCCCTTATTCAATATCCAGCTTTCACAAACATATGATGCAATTGAAAATACCATAGCATGAGTCAGGTATACATTCATTTTCAATGTGTCATCTTTACTTTTTAATACTAAAGAGATCTTTTGCAACACCTTTTCACAATGCAATGCATTTTTTAATTTCTTGATGGCCCTTCCATGGGTGTTGATTGTAGAACCACGAAAAACAAATTCTTAGACAGCCCCAAACTTTTCTCCAATTATCAAGAAGTTGTTTACTCACTCAGTTGTAAGGATTTTTGTTTTGTTGATGTTGAAGTGCAATCCATACTGAAGGCTGTGTTCTTTGATTTTCATCAGTAACTGTTTCAAAACCTCTTCTGCTATAGCAAGGAATGTTGTGTCACCTGCATAATGCAGATTGTTAGTGAGTCTTCCTCCAATCCTGATACCACATTCTTCTTCATGAAGTCCAGCTTCTCAGATTATTTGCTCATCATAGAGATTGAAATAGTATGGTGAAAAGCTACAGCCCTTACACACACTTTTCTTGACTTTAAACCAATGTTTCCTTGTTCTGTTTGAATGACTGCCTCCTGGTCCATGCACAGATTTCTCATGGGTACAATTAAGTGCTCTAATGTTCCCATTCTTGGCAATGTTATCCATAATTTGTTGTGGTCCACCCAGCCAAATGGCTTTGCATAGTCAATAAAATATAGGTAGAAATCATTTAGGTATTCCCTGCTTTCAGCTAATATCCATCTGGCACCAGCAACGATGTCTCTGGTTCTATGCCCTCTCTTAAATTTGGCTTGAGCTTTTGGCAGTTCCTTATTAATATACTGTTGCTTTTGAATGTCACTTTTGAATGATCTTTAGTAAAATTTAACTTGTGAGATATTAATGATATCATTTGATAATTTCCACATTCAGTTGGATAGCCTTTCTTAGGAACAGGCACAAATATATATCTCTTCCAGTCAGTTGGAATAGTTAGCTGTTTTCCAAATATTTTGGCATAAATAAATGAGCACCTACAGTGCTGCATCCATTTATCAAATATCTCAATTGGTACTCCATCAACTCCTGGAAACTGTTTTTCACTAATTCCTTCAACACAGCTTCTACTTCTTCCTTCAGTACCATTGGTTCTTGATCATATATAACCTCTTGAAATGCTTGATCATCCACTAATTCTTTTTGGTTTAATGACTCTGTATTCCTTCAATATTCTTTTAATGTTTCTTTTGTAATTTAATATTTTCCCTGTATAATCCTTCACTATTGCCACTCAGGGTTTGAATTTTTTCTTCAATTCTTTAAGCTTGAGAAAAACAGAGCTTGTTCTTTCATTTTGGTTTTCTATCTCCAGTTCTTTGCACATGTCATTATAATATTTGATTTTGTCTTCTTACGCCAACCTTTGAAATCTTCTGTTTAGTTCTTTAACTTTCTTATGTCCCCATTTTACTTTAGCTGTTGATGTTCAAGGGCAAGTTTCAGAGTCTCTTTTGACATGAAATTTGGTCTTATCTGTTTTTCCTGTCTTTTCAGTAGCCTTTTACTTTCTTCATGAATGATGTCTTTGATGTCATGCCACAACTCTGGTGTTTGATCATTAGTGTCTAAGCCATCAAATCTGTTTTTGAGATGGTCTTTGAACTCAGGTGGCATATACTCAAGGTCATACCTTGGCTCTTGTACACTTTACCTAACTTTTTTCTGTTTCTGTTTGAATCTTCATACGAGCAATTGATGCTCTGATCCACAATCAGCACCTAGTCCTGGTCTGACTTTTGATATTGAGGTTTTTCATCATATCTTTCCACAAATATAGTCAATTTGGTTCTGGTATATTCCATCTGCTGAATTCCATGTGTATAGTCACTGTTTATCTTATTGAAAAAATATATTTGCAATAAAAAGGTCTTTGATCTGACAAAATTCTATCATGAGCTCTCCAGCATAATTTCTGTTACCAACTGCCATATTTTTCAATTATTGAATCTTCTTCTTTTTTCCAATTTTTGCATTCTGGTTACCAGTAATTATCAATGCATCTTAATTACATGTCTGATCAATTTTAGACAGCAGAAGCTGGTAAAAATCTTCCCTTTCCTCATCTGTGGCCTTAGTGCAAAAATTTGAATAATAGTCACATTAACTGACTTTCCTTGTAGGCGCATGGATATTATTATATCACTGACTACGATGCACTTCATGATAGTTCTTGAGATGTCTTTTTGGTGATGAATGCAACCCTATTTCTCTTCAAGTTGTCATTCCTAGCAGAGTAGACAATATGATTATCTGATTTAAAGTAGCCAATGCAAGTTCGTTTTAGCTCCCTGATATCTGGAATGTTGATGTTTGTGCACTCCATTTCACTTTTGATGATTGCTAATTTTCCTCGATTTATATTACATATACATGTTCTATTTGTTAATGGATGTTTACAGTTGTTACTTGTGATTTTGAATCATGCCAAATCATTAAATGGAGGTTCCTGGGGCTTTATTCCATTCCTACCATTAAGGACAACTCTACTTTGAGGAAGCAACTCTTACCCAATCATCTTTTTAATGACTTCCAATCTGGGGGGCTCATTGTTTGGCACTATGTCTGACAGTGTTTCTCTGTTATTCATAGGGTTTTAATGGCTAATTGTTTGGGGAGTGGCTTCTAGGTCCTTCTCCCTAATCTATTGTAGTCTAGAAGCTCAGCTGAAACTGTCCACCATAAGTGGTCCTGCTGGTAGCTGAAATATTGGTACTATAGCTCTCAGCATCATAGCAACACACAGGCCCCCACCTTATGGTAAATTGAAAGACAAATGAGTGTTTAGTTTAATTGTTTTTGTTAGGTGCCATTGAGTCAGGTCTGACTCATAGCAACCCTATGTACCACAAAATGAAACACTTCTCAACACTGTGCCATGCCCAGCACTATTGTCAGTGCTTCCCTGCTATTCATAGGGTTTTCAATGGAGGATTGTTTGGGAGTGGATTGCCAGGTCTTTCACCCTAGCCTAAAGCACTTGGTATTTCCAAGCCATCTCCCATTCAAGGGCTAACCAGGCCAACACTAAATTTGTGACATTCAGCAGTTATGATTAAAATGTCACTACTTTATTTTCAAATAATCCGAGAAGCTGGACTTGATGAGGAAGAACGTGGCATCAGGATTGGAGGAAGACTCATTAATAACCTGCGTTATGCAGATGACACAACTCTGCTTGTTGAAAATGAACAGGATTTAAAACATTTACTGATGAAGATCAAAGATCATAGCCTTCAATATGGGTTGTGACTAAACATCAACAAAACAAAAATCATTACAACTGGGTCAGTATGCAACTTTACAACAAATGGAGAAAAGATTGAAGTTGTCCAAGATTTTGCTTTGCTTGGCTCTATAATCAACAGCGCGGAAGCAGCAGTCAAGAAATCAAAAGACACGTTACTCTAGGAAAAGCTGTGGCAAAAGATCTCTTTAGAGTATTGAAAAGCAAAGATATCATATTGAAGACGAAAGTGCATCTGACTCATGTCGTGGTATTTTCAGTAGCATCATCGGGTTATGAAGCTGGACATTGAACAAGGGAGACAGAAGAATTGATGTTTTGAATTATGGTGCTGGAGACGTCTATTGAATATATCATGGACTGCCAAAAGAACCAACAGATCTGTCCTAGAAGAAGTGCAACCAGAGTGCTCCTTGGAAGCAAGAATGGCCAGATTGCGTCTTACATATTTCCAACATGTAGTCAGTAGAGATCAATCGCTAGAGAAAGACATCATGTTCAGGAGAACGGCAGGTCAACGCAAAAGAGGAAAACCCTCCACCAGATGGATTGACACAGTGTCTGCAACAATGGTCTTAAACATAAATAAAATTGTTTGCCTGGCACAGGATCGGCAAGTGTTTCCATCTGCTGTACATAGTGTTTCTATGAGTCGGACTTGACTCCATGGAATCTAACAACAACAACAACAACAACTTTATTTTATTTCATTCATTCATTTAAAAAATCATCTGTGGAAGAAAATTTCTCAAGTGCTAGAAAAAGGGTGGTTAAATAAATCCAGCCTACCTTTCAAGGAATCTCTGGGGAAAGCAGGCATAACACAAATTTAGATAAGCCTTATACAGAAAAAGGTTTTCCAGGGACAACAACATTTGACAAAATTTAAAGTAAAAGCTCTGCAAGAAAATGCTCTCTTTTTTAAAAGTTGAGATAATTCTCCCAATCTATATCATAAAGCTAAAATCTGTGTACTATTATAAATGTTTAATTATTCTCCTAGAACAGGGTTTTTTAACTGCAGGGAAAAAGGAGCACACTGTCTATTTTTGTTATTACATTTTTAAATGGCTGCATTTTAAAGTTATGTATTTATCTATAAAACATTCTAGATATCCTCTTTTACTCCTAAAGCCTAAAATATGTTATTTCCCATAGCCTCAAATATTTGCTAAGTGGTCTTTTAAGAGTAAGGTTGGTGACTTCATCTTAGGGTATTTCATAATTAGTTAATATGTGATGGAGAATTAGAATTCATCAACCCTGTAGAAGAATGGACACAATTGCCACTTAAGAACATTTTATGTTTCATTTTATGGTTTTAATTGATATTTATTTATATTGAAAATCTTACAAATGAAAGTATTAAAGAGATAAGAAAATAGAAGTTATCCCTTAAAGTAGTGGTTCTTAACTTTCTGCATTGTGCATCTTGTTTTGAAATCTGGATTTCCTCTGTAGATAAATTCATCAACACATTGAAATTCTCATACATTTCCTGCAGAAACTGGTCTCTCTGCTTCCTACTTATGGACTGCAGAGATTCAAACCCCCAAATATGAAACTTTTACTCTGTTTTTCTTCACAAAATTTAGTTATTTATTTAGATAAACAATGAATGTAAAAACCATAGAGACAGAATTTTTCATTTGCATTATCTGTCTGCTTTCCTTTTAGACAGAGGAAATGATCTGGCCTTGAATAAGAAATTGGTTGATAAACATTACTGTTTTTTTTTTCTCCCTTAACTTTGATTCTGAAGCTGACTTCAGTGGTTCTTCTTCCTTCAATGGCTAGAAGATCTTATATAAAGTAAATTATAAATATAGGGAATTATAAGAAGCTACATTATGATTCTCCAATTGGATTGCCATCCTTCATCTTTCATTTGGATATTAAGGAAGCAAAATATTTATGTGAAAGTCAAACTCTTGATAAAGCTTTTAGGACTTTACTTAATGCACTCCAACCTCCTAGGTTTGGCTCCATCCTCTGGAGCTGAAAATAGCTAACAAATGGCTTTCTAGCACCACTTGAGCTTTATTGTATTTCTGTTCTGCTTGTTGGCATGCATGATATAGGGGGATGATATCATATCTATTAAATCTTTCTCTCATTAAGAAACTTATTTTAACTTTTTCTTAGTCAGAGATACTTTGTTTCATTTTTGTCCACAATCATTATTATATAGGATAAAATTTAAAAATTTTAAATGCTTTCCAAATTGAAAATAGTAAAAAGGCAAACAATCTGGGATAAGTGTTCAAAGTGGAATATGTACACACACATCTGAAACTCAGGAATATGTCTTGTATCTGCACACATGCTGATGTTCTGTCTTCCACTGTTAGGATATTGTATCTCAGGAAACAATAAGAATCCCAGAGGGATTTCCTAAAAAATAATCTGCATAGAATATTCTGTATCTTCTGGGAGAACTCATAAAAAAGGATTTTTAGATGGAATATGTTTTCTAGAAGTAAGAATATATATTTATTTTGCATCATCTTAGATGGGGAGAGATTTGGGGACACAATTTCTGTGAACCCTAAGAGAGCTCAGGAACATGGTACCTATCTTCATGAGAGAACAGCTTTGAGAAAGCACAAGAGTGTCTCAGTGAGAGTGTTCACTGCTTCTTGTCTTAATACCATTTTATGAAGTTATGATGAAACCTTTGAAATTCAACACACTCATTTGAGTGAACTTTGGATGACGTAATTATGGAAGGTCTGTGGGAGTTGTAAAGATAAAGAAATAAGCCTTTGTCCTCAAAAGGCTTACAATGAAAAGGGTGAAAGAAAGGTTGTACATGAATAATTCTAACAGAATACATGGTAGAATTTCTGAAATTAAAAGCAGAAATCTGCCTCAAATCAAAGTAGCAGATGTGTCCCAGAATGAAAGAACTCTTCCAAGAATTTTTATTGCACTCTGATCATGTACTCCTTAGGTGGCTTTTTAAGGCCCACATGGTTTGGCTAACATATTTAGGCTGGCTTGCTCTTTTTCTTTTTTCTTTTCTTTTCTTTTCTTTTCTTTTCTTTCACCTCAGAGCTACCTATCTTATAGTAAAGTCAGTTTTCAAAAATTTTGATTCTTCAGTATGTAAAATCAATTCAAAATTCCTGAAGCAAAATTTAGCTGCTTCTCACATTTTTTTCCAGTCATTAAGCATTATAAAAGTAACTTAGTTTCTGTCCTTTCACTTTACAATAGATACAATGCAAGAAAAGTCAAATCAATCTGATGACTAGTCCAGGGTAAAGAAATTGCCAAATAGTATCCTGAAACAATGAAAGAGAAAATAGCTACTGAAAATGTATTTCAGAGGGAAAAGAGAAATTAGATGGGACAATCCATATTACCCAGAAAGATTTTCATAGCAATAAATTTTAGCTTTTAAGAAAAGATTAAGCTGGGCGCCATGGTGCACGCCTGCAATCCCATTGGCTCAGGAGGTGGAGGTGGGAGGATCGCAAGTTTGAGCCCAAAGGCAGTCTGCATAATTTAGCCAACCCTATCTCAAAAGTTAAAAAAAAAAAAAAAAAAAAAAAAGGGCTGGGGGAGCGTAGCTCCGTGGTCCAGCACTTGCAAAGCATGCAGGGCTTGAGGCCCAGGATTCAACCCCCAGTACCACACAAAAAAAAAAAAAAAAAAAAAAGAAAAGATTAATTTTTATTATTTTAAATATAATAAGAGGAATGTGCATGCTATACTGTTGAAAGTATATATTAAAATTTTATTTACAGTAGTTTTAAAACTTAAAAAGGAAAATTTTAGTTACCTGGAAAATTAACTTATCTAGAACACTTAATTCCTGTGTATCAAGTAAATGTGGTATCCTTATGCTAAAAAAATCATATAGTGGAGAGAAGATTAAGGAATAATTACCCATTTATGTATTATTTTTATTTAATCTACTAGTTAATACAAGTTGGATTTCTTGATCTAGTTGTCTTGTCAGCCTCAAAAAATATTAATATTTTAAAATACATGGCCTCTCCATTACTACTTTGAAAACAAGCAAATGAAATAAAACAAAATAAACAAATGAAAGTTATTAAATCTTTGTCTTTAAATGTCAGTGTCTTTAATATAAATAATAAGAGAGTGGTTATTTTTCTAGCCTTTATCTTTCCTCAAGGTAAAGAATTAGTATAAGTTTAAACATAAATATATATATATATATATATATATATATATATATATATGAATTTGAGAAAATCATGCTGAAACACAATGTAGACCATTTGAGTATCAAAGGACATCTCGTGAAGAGATACATTCCAAACTTCAATATTCTTACAGCATATCCGTCATACAAAACATTGTGTATACTTTGGCACTTACTAAGTTTAAATCTTTATCTGTGTTTGAGAAGTTGACTCTAGGCTGGAATTAACTCAATTTTTTCCCACTATTCCTTTAATATTGTTGTCATATTTATAATTGATAACTTTGATTAAAAACTATATGGAATGCTTATACTTTTTTTTATGTTACAGAAATTTAATATATCAACATGTGTATATATATATATATATATATATATATATATATATATATGCAAATACACACCAGTCACCTTTTGTTCTTTAGAGATGGCTACAATCTTTAGATGCCACTGAAATGTAGTGAAGGTATTGACAAATAAAATCTTGTTGTTGTTGTTGTTAGGTGCCGTCGAGTCGGTATCCAACTCATAGCGACCCTCTGTACAACAGGGGAAACACTATTGTCAGTGCTTCTCTGCTGTTCATAGGGTTTTCAATGGCAGATTGATTTTTGGGAGGGGGTTGCCAGGTCCTTCTCCCAGCCTACAGCTTCTGGTGTTCCCAGGCGGTCTCCCATCCAGGT
>VMDO01024616.1:0-29429 GCA_007922755.1 Pedetes capensis | reverse complement strand
CATATATATATATACATATATATACATATATATATGTATATATATACATATATATACATATATATACATATATATATATGATTTTAAGACATTAAAAGGCAACACTCTCTAGAGAAGCCTATATCTGTGTCTTGGATGTGTACTATTATGATTTTGTTAGGCAATATTCTCTCCCCCCCCCTCTCTCTCTCTCTCTCTCTCTCTCTCTCTCTCTCTCTCTCTCTCCCCCTCTCCCCCTCCCTCCCTCTCCCCTTCCCCAGTGCTTAAATCTAAAATGTATACTATTATCTCAAATCAAAAACTCATTTTGTTTTGAAAAAATTATGTAGAGTCATACTGCATTTTTTTATTTGTAGTTTTTTTCCCTAACAAGTTTTAAAGAACCATCCATGTTAGCATACTGTAGTTTATTTGATAGCTGTAGTTTATTTAATTTTCAAGTAATTTAGGTTTATTATGCCATTGTGTACCTTTAATGAAATAATTTATTAACTCATCTGCTATAGACATTTGGGTTATTTCTATATTTTAATAGTATAAGCTATCTTAATTTTCTATTGCTCATAAGAAACTTACAAGCTTAAAACAAGGCAAATTTGTTTTCACAATTTTATGGTTCAGGAGCCTGGACAGTGCATAGTTCAACTGGATTTCTTTGCTGAGAGTCCTACAAAGCTAAAATATGGGTTTTAATAGGACTATAGTGTCTTGTGAGGCTCGGGCTCCTCTTACCTGCCTATTCAAGTTGTTTCAACAATTCAGAATTCAGTTCCTTGCAGTTGTAAGACTGAGGTCCTTGCTTTCTTGTTGCCTGTCAACTGGGGACTTTTCTCAGCTTCAGGAGCTACTCACTATTCCCTGTCATGTGAATAATTCTACAGTGTGGGAGGTTACTTTTCTTTTTTTGAATACTTGGAGGTTGAATTCAGGGCCTTGCACATGCCAGGCAAGTGCTCTGCCACTGAACCACACTCTCAGTTCTTCTTTTTTTAAATTTTTTATTTTGAGATATGGTCTCGCTAAATTGTGTAGGCTGCTTCTGGCTTTCTACTCACAATTCTTCTGACTCCGCCTCCCCAGTTGCTGGGATTATAGGTGTGCACCATAGTGCCCAGCTGAAGTTTGCTTACTTAACATTAGCAAAAGTAGCTCTAGTTTTGAATCTCTTCTAAGGCCTATCAGTGGTATTCCTTTTGATTAATTCAGAGTTAGCTTATCAGAGTCCCTACTTATTGCTGTAAAATCCTTTGTGTTATATGACAGCAGAACCATGGATGTGAAATATCATCATGTTCACAAATCCCACTCCCATTCCAGGTGAGGGCATTAACAAGGAGGTAGAAATCTGGGGATCCATTTTGGAATGCCACCTGCCACACAGGCTTAAAAATGAATATTTCTGAAGATATCTCTTGTTCATCTTTCTGTAATTGTCAGAATTCTTTATATGTTTAACAATTTTAAGTTTGGCTAAATTGTCCCCAGACTGTATTTATTATATATAGCCACCAGTAAGATAAAAGAATTTGTCTTGCATTCATCTGTTGGGGTCCGCTCTGGCCCAACAAAAGACCATGGAGCTTCTCCTCAATACCAGTTCACTCAGGGATCTTCAGGAGTGGGCAAGAGCTGGTTGGTGGCACCAAGAAAGACCTTGGGAGCTTTCAATAACAAACAGGAGCTTTATTAAGCTACTCTTTTGGAGGAGAGCCTAAAGACTATACAGCTCTCTAGCTGGCAGCATGGGGTGGTGCTGCTATTGATGGACTAAGCTTTATCAAAGTGCCAAACAGTTCTGTCTTCACTGGAGGCGCCGATGTTCTGATGATGCTGCCTCATGCCGGTCATCTTCTCCTCTCACCTCCTCCCTGGGGCAGGGGGATTGAGAACTCTTCTTGACTTGCTCAAGGTCTTCTTTCGTGACTCTCAGAGTCTTGACACTCGGTGGCTTGATTGAAAGTCTTCGAGAAGTCAGGAGTGGGGTGTGACAATCAGGATCCAGGTGGTCAGGAAGGAAGAAACCAAAGAACCTTTAGCGTAGTCAATGGTCTGTTTATATACATTCTGTGTGGGGGCATGGAATACAGCATAGCCAATCAGAGAGCGGCTAGTACTGGAAGGGGCAGCTCTCTGTGAGGGGGTTTGGAAAAGTGCACTTATGATTGGTGGGTTAAGTGTGGGCTGGACCAATCACTAAGCTTCCCTTAGTAACCAGTCGGGTGGCTCCAGGCATCCAATCAGGTTGAAGGAGCCCATGCCAGATGTGGGCTATTTGGGGACCATCTTGGATCATTGGATGGGAGGGGTAACAGTAAAGTAGGTGAAGGGTTAACTGGGACTTGGGTAGTCATATTGGCTCTTAGGGAATCAGATAGGTCCCAGTACAGGTTCCTGGGTTAAGGGTCACCAGAGGTGGGAGGAGCGGGGCAGGAACTAGGCAGGATCTGGGGAGGGATCAGACCTCCTCCCCGGGCAAGCAAGCCTCAGCCCTGGCACTTTCCCGGTCCACCTCAGGGGTATCCGGATAATTCCCTACATTCATCCTTACCAACAACTGGGGTTTATATTTCAATGTATTTTTATAATTTTCTTCATTAAAGTGTTGCCCATTATTTCTTAGTCTTATTCCTAGACACTTATTTTTAGTTAATATTGTAATTTTTAGTTATATGTTTAAGTTTTTGCTAAAATATTTTGTATAGTAATATCACATTCAGTCAATTGACTAAACTATTTTATTATCTTTAAGTATTTTATCTGCAGTTTTTAAAAATTTTTTGTGGACAAATGTGTCAATAAGAACAGTTTTGTTTTTTATTATTCTTTCCTTATATTTTACATTGTCCTTCCATGCCTTATTGAGCTGATAAGATCCTTCTATACAATGTTGAATAGATGTATTAGTAAGAATTATCCTTGTCCAATTTCTGGTTTTAGGGGTAAAGCTTTTCAATACTTCACCATTAAATATGCTATTTATTATATACTTGGGGGTCTTTTTGTTAGGTGCCATTCAGTCGGGTCCAGCTCATAGCTGGACCTGTGTACAACCCTGTGTACAACAGAATGAAACACTTCTCTGCTATTCATTGGGTTTTCAGTGGCCGATTGTTTCTGGAGTGGGCTTTGGGATCCTCCTTCCATTTTTGCTGTGTTAAGGATTGAACTTAGGGCCACAGAGCATGCAGAGCAAGCACTCTACCAACTGAGCTAAATCCCCAACCCCAATATGATGTTGATGTTGTTATTGTTAGTTGCCGTCAAGTCCCACTCATAGCAACTCTATGTACAACAGACAAAGCACTACCCAACACTGTGCCATGCCCAGCACTGTGTCACTGCCTCTGCTATTTATAGGGTTTTCAATGGCTGATTGTTTTGGGGAGTGGGCTACCAGGTCCTTTTCTCAAGCCTACAGCATCTGGTGTTCTCAGATGGTCTCCCATACAAGTACTAACCAGGCCAGACCCTGCTTCTGAGATCTGAGGAGATTGGATGCAGGGTGGTACGGCTGCAGAGTATATTTAGATAACTTTCTATCAGATTATTGTCACATCTTCATAAATCAATCTAAAGTTTTAAAGAAATTCTAATTAAAACTTCAATAGAAATGTTGGGATAATGTGGTAATTTAAAAGTGTACATGAAAGAGCAAAGGACATAGAACAACCAAGACACTGCTGAAGAAAAAGAAAAATATGTGGGGACATGACCTATCAGATACCAAAACTTATTATTAGGGAAAAACAGGGTGATTTCATAATGAACTAACCAACTAATCAACTAAGCCCCAGGAAAGAAGAGATCTGGAAGTTTTGCATACATAATAATAAACCTTCAAAATGCATAATGTAAAAACTGACAGGACTGAAATACATAATCCTCACTTCTAGTATCTTGCTCTCAATCACCGACAGAATGTTGCAGACAGAAAATCAGTCAGGGTATAGAATGCTTGAACAACACTAACAACAAACTTTACCTAATTGTAATTTGTAGAGTAGTTTACCCAAAATGTCAGGTGTGCACAAGGTGTGGTAACCAAAATAGACTATCTTCTGGGCCACAAAGTAAGCCAAGAAACTTAGAGGATTCTAATTTTGTCATATACAGTCTCTGAATATAATGAATTAAAATAGAAATAAAAAACTGAAAACATTGGAAAATACTCAACTATGAAGAAATTATAAAACATGTTTCCCAAAACATTTGTGACTCCAGAATAAATGAAAGGGCCAATTAAATAGTATTTTGAACTGGATATAGTAAATCATTTTTTAAACAAGAGATGTTAGTGCTGTTTGTAATGTTATTCTTAAATTTAGTGGTGAATTGAAAAGTGTTTGGTGTTATGCTTTATAGCTTTAGTGTATCTTGCACACATACTTTGGTTTGTATAAAATTATGCAATTAAAACATAAATGAGAATATGAAAAAAAAGCACATAGGGAATACCTGTTTAAGAAAGACTATATAAGTATAGCCTGCAGCTGTAGCCCTGTGGCATCCGACCCCGTCAGATCTTGGAAGCTAAGCAGGGTCGGGCCTGGTTAGTACCTGGATGGGAGACCGCCTGGGAACACTAGAAGCTGTAGGCTTGGGAGAAGGACATGGCAACCCCCTCCCAAAAATCAATCTGCCATTGAAAACCCTATGAACAGCAGAGAAGCACTGACAATCGTGTTTCCCCTGTTGTACAGAGGGTCGCTATGAGTCGGATACC
The DNA here is from genome assembly GCA_007922755.1 of Pedetes capensis. Classification (NCBI taxonomy): domain Eukaryota; kingdom Metazoa; phylum Chordata; class Mammalia; order Rodentia; family Pedetidae; genus Pedetes; species Pedetes capensis. The sequence continues at coordinate 24,706 of VMDO01024616.1, read as the reverse complement.
GACTCGACGGCACCTAACAACAACAACAACATATAAGTATAACCCAAAGTAGATTTGGGTTAGATGTAATAGATTACAAGATTTAAGGAAATGAAGGTATTACATCTTAGGCTACATTTTACAGTGTCATGTGATTGTTGTTTGTTGTTATTTCTTCTAAAATATTTCAGTTCAAATAACACTGAAAACTATACTACATCTCATTCTTGTTACTTGTTCTGATTCTCTATAGTCTTTGTAAAAGAATAGAAGATGAACATATGTGCTCCATGCAGTTGCTTGTATCATTAAGCATAAAAAAAAACCCCACAGCATCTGCAATTCCCTGTTTTAATTAGATCCTGAAGTAATGGCTGCAGCTGAGCCATTTATTGCTTCTGTAAATGAAAGCCAGTAGAGGGAAGATGTTTCTCCTAACATCACTTCTGAAAGAGGAATATGATGGCAAAAGCATAGGTGGAACAATTTAGGGTGAAGAAATTGAATTGCCCTCTGATGTAATGCAATCAGCTCAAGAGAGGCCCATGTTCAACAACTATTAGTGAGGTCATGGGCTGGGATAAGAAACTAACTTGTAACATAAAAGCAGCAAAGACCTAGAATTCACTAGTGTCACCAACCAGAGGGCAATATCAATAAGATATCAGGCACTAACTCCATTTTTATATCAATAAAATGAAATATTAATAAGAATGAATTTTTATTCTTAAATCACATTTTAATTTAGTATGATACAGCTTTGAAATTTTGTGTTTGTTTAGAAAATTTTCCAGACATATAGCCCTCAGTACAAACACTTATGCAATTATTGCTAACTTACCTGATTTTTCTTTCAACTTATTAGCTAAATGTTTTTTATTACTGGAAATTTAAAATTATTATGGGGGTTAAAAACACCTACTATATGTGATATTGGAATAGCTAGTTTCCTCAAGTAACTCCATACCATGGCAGATAGTTAGTTTCTCAAAATCTTTGTGTGTATTTTTCTACTTCTTGAAGATTAATATTATTATTGGCAAAATTCATTTTTTAGAATAAAAACTTGCCTTTTGGAAAATATTATGTCATAAAAATTCTATAAGAGGATTTTTCCTGCTGTTTATAGAATAGATCTGTAAAAACTTTTAATATCAACCATAGTTCAGAAAAAAATGAGGTTTTCATAGTATTAAATGAGACCAGAAAAGCACATCAGATTTATAAAACCATTTGTTCCTACAACACTATACAAGTAGAAGGCATTTGAAGAGGGCTGGCTTGAAGCACTTCATTATTTTGAATGCTGGATTAATGTTCATAGTTTTCCGTTGCTCACTTTTATGTGGGGGTTGGTCTGAAATGCAGTATATTATGCAATGGTTTTGTCATGTATCAGTGATGATATTAACAGTCTAATGCTAAACAGGTTCTGAGGAAATGAGGAGGGAAAAAAATGACTTACTATATTTACCCTGAAACAAGATTCAATCTGCCACTGTATTTAATGCTATATTTTTCATTATCTCACAAGCATATGTTGAAACTGCTACCGATGATGAAGTTAGCTGCTGGGCAGAGTTATCATCAATGCTTTCCATCTTTATTTTAATAAGAGGAAGGAGAAAATTGTTTGTGACCTTTGTCAAGGGCTTCGTGGAAGACAAGAAACCTAACCACAAAATCACTAGCCTGGAGCTCTGCTGAATATTCAAAACCATCTTTCTTAGAATAAAGTGTCTTATAACAAAGCCATTGTTTCAAACAGAGCCCTGTCTTAAACAAAAGGTGTAGAAGCTCAGGGTGAAATATTTTCCTTTTTCGTTTAAGAATATTGCATGTATAATACTATTTGTAAATGTCCTTCTATTTAGAGGAAAGAAATATTTTCTTAATGTTAATATATCCTTAAAAATAATAATGCCTGCTACTGCTCACGACCATGAAATCCTAGTTAACCTGACATATTTGTAAAACCAAGCCTCCTGGGTTAGGCAGAATCACCATATCTGATAGTAGTAACAATTTTTATTGAGTGCTGTTGCTGACCTTACATTAAGCTCTTTACTCAATCATTGTGTATAATTCTTATTCTAGAGGTAAATACTCTGATCATCTCTGTTTTATAGATTGGTAAACTAGGAACAAAAGGAAAAAGAAACTTACCCAAAGGCACCTGGTCAATGTTGGTATTTAGATGATGGAGATGAGATGCAGGGCATCTGACTCTGGGTGCCTAGTTACTGCTCCAAACAGAAGGGAACTGGCGCTCCCCAACTGGTGTATTTTGGAATGATCTTACCTATTCCACAAATGACATATGTGGTATTTCTGTCCATTAAAAAGATGAGAAAATGTGAAAGTCTTTGGCTTGCTTATCTTACTTATTGTTGTTAGGTGCCATCAAGTTGGGTCTGACTCATAGTGGCCCTATGTACAACAGAACAAAACACTACCCAACATTGTGCCATGCACTATGTCAGTGCTCCTCTGCTATTTCCAGGGTTTTCAATGGCAGATTATTTTGGGATTGTATTAGGAATGGGCTCCCAGGTCCTTCTCCCCTTTATGTGGAGCTAGGGATCCAACTTGGGGCCTCAGAGAGTGCACAGCAGCACCCCACCAACTGAGCTAAAAACCAGCCCCATTTATTTTACTATAACCTAACAACTGTAGAGAGCCTGTGTTTCCCTGTAGGAAGACTGCATTTCCCACTTACTGCTATCGTAACATATCTTTATCTTGAAAGACATGTATTTTGGACATGTATTTGGTCCTATCTGTAGACCAGTGCGTTTTGAATGCCATTCACTTTATTGCCATCATTCAAGGAAAAAGGCCTAAGCTGACATGATCTGGTCCTTGCAAGTTAGAGCCCCTCATCCTGAAGTGGAATATGGACAACATTCCTCAAATTCAAATTCTGGGTGTGGAATGGCTTACTACCTCAAAAAGAGAAAATGAGCATTTACAACTTCTCCATGCTTGCCAGTTAGAGGAAGATCACAAAAATAGTACAGTTAACACATTTCAACTTTGAACTTTTGGTCTTCTGTGCTATGCCTGTTTCCTAAATTTTATTCTTTTACTATAAGCATTTTTTCTTAACAGTAATATATTTTTCCAGAACTCATATACATTTACTTATATATGTGAAACTAAGATTGATTAGAAAAAAAGCAGTTCTCTATCTTAAAGCTTCACTGTTATTCATGAATGATTTTTAAATGTTGATTAAAAACAAATAACAGTGGTGATGCATTACATCATTCTTTTTTTTACACAAATGCTACCCAAAGTGTGGTTAGCCAACTTATGACAATATCGAATAGTTTGTTACTAGTTTATCATGTGCTAGAGGAGCTTGCCCCAGAAACTAAATCAACACATTGCCTCCGTTTTTGAGAATGTCTTGTAGTGAAAAGAAAAAGTGCACTGAACCCAACAGTGTGCTTCTGATGTAGTTGATTTACATTCCTAGAGTGGCACTTTGAATAAGAGTGCTATTGAGCACTTTCAAACTATACTACACAATTTAAAACCATTTTCCATATTGGATGGTTTTTGCTAAAATCATTTGTCTATTGCTTTTATTAAGGTCACTTAGTCTCTATATTTGTCATAGCCTTGATGAGAACATGAAGCAAACCTCATAAATCCTTCTCATAAATGTCCTCATATTATTACATTGGACAGTTGCTAATAGTCTTAATATTTCTTAATTAATAAACACATTATCCATTGTTGAAGTTTTAGAATGAAGAACTCTGAAGTGCAAGTCTGAAGACAAGACTTGATTTCTTCTCATACTAAATAGTAACATATTGCTTAATCTTCTTATAACTTTATTTCTTAGAAAAAGAAAATAATTATTCATTTAAAAATAAATAATAGTGTTTTCTTCTTAAAATATATAAATTACCATTTAAAAATTCAATAAACACTTCTACAGTATCATTTAATAGACATCTCACTCTCATTATAAATAAGGATATTTCAGGAGCAATATTATGAACCAATGCCTTGAGTTTGCCTAAAGTAAATGACTAAAGCCCCTGACACTGAATTTCAATCATATAATTTTATGTACATGCATCTGTTAGTTGAAAAATTGAACATACACTGTCAAAATTTTTTTAACTGAAAGCTGTTTTGTAACATATTTTAAATGAAAAAATGGAATACAGTGTAATTCTCTTAGCTTGTTTCATCCTTGTTTGTTTTTTTTTTTTTTTTTTTTTTTAGCTTTGGCAAAGAAGTCCTGTCACAACATTAAAGAAATATGGACAATCTTCAGAGAAGCAATTGATAATGAACAAATATAAAAATAAAGCCATGGTTAATCATAGGAGACAAAGAGAGGTAAGTAAATTAGGATTTGGAAATGAGGAAAATCTGTAAGTAGTCACCTATGCTAAGAGTTACACAGTAGGAACAATGTTGTCAGTCCAACTTGACAGTCCTTTAAGCAGTGACATATAAGTGACACCTCTGTGTAGGTCTGTTGTGCCAGATTAGTTTCGAGTGATTTGATCTAATATGAATAGGACACCTCTTCTTTACTCCCTCAAATCTCTCAGATCAACTTTTATTGTTCATTATTCAATTCTTAGGTGCTACCAATGAATCTTTCTATTGATAACCTCACTCCTGGGAATATGCATTGGCTCTGAGGGTGCCATGCCTACATGCTTTACTTTGGGCTAATGGGTAGGACTTGAACAGATACACTAAAAAAGTCTCGTTGCTGTTTTATCAGAAAATGTTGATTGACTGTAATATTATAGTGGCTTTTATAGACATTTGCAAAGGAAAACATAACTCTGGAGGATAACAACATTTATATGCTTTAGGCTTGCATAAAGAAATTTGGGGAGAAAGATCTTACTTGAAAGTGAACTCCTACTTGTATGTCTTCTTTTTTTTGTTTTAAAAAATTAAATTGTACATATTTATGGGTTATAGTGTCCTAATTTGATTCACATATTTTGTGGGTGATGAGCAAGGTCAGAGTAGTTAACATTTTCCTCTCTTTAAAAGTTTAAATTTTTTTGATTGACATGTACTAATTGTACATTTATGCAGTTTGTATGTCTTCTTATGCTGTCTGAGACTTGGTTAACTATTTTTTGCTGTTGGGAATTGTAGTCTGGTTTAATTTACATAGAAACCATTATTAAAGGAGTGGATGTGGTTTAAAAGAAAATGAATGAATTTGGAGTCAGAAAGGCTAATCTGAAGTAGCCTGCAGAACCCCAGACAAAACTCTTTGAGACATTTTTGATTAGATGTCTATGAAACTGGACTATTAATTTCTTGCTTCATAAGATAGTTTTGAATATTAGAAGGAAAAAAGTATGTTAAAGACAGAATAGATCCTAATAAACATTAGGGGACCAATTAATGCTTAAGTATGTTTTTGTCTAGATGCAAATATAGTTACTCTGTTTCCAGGGTTGGAGATAAAGCTCAGTGGTAGAGCACTTGCCTAGCCTGTGTTAGGACTTGGGTTTTATGCCCAACACTGCAAAATTATTAAATTAAATAAAAATTAATTAATTAAATAAGTGAAATAAATTCTGACCTATAACATACTGAAATTATTGCCACATCCTAACATGAGGAGCTTATTCATTTATTCATTCGTTCACCCTGCATGATGAATATGTATGTATGTGCACAATGAAAAGTGTGCTCATACACTGCACTCCCATATTTGCCTCTAGAGTCTGATTGTTTATGGATTCTCTGAAGCCCATTTAGTTTTTTCTCTATCCATGAATTTCAAAATAAGAAACTTATTTAGAATCTCTCAGGACATTTGTTTGGATGATTAAAGTGATATAGCAGCCACTAACAATGTAAACTGCCAAATGGTTCTGCATTCCTTTGTCTTCTTTGAGTAGGTTCTTTTTGGCTAAAGAATCAGGGAAGAAATTTCTAAAATGTGATTCTCTTTTATAAAAGCTGATTGGCTATATTCCAAGGGAACAAAACCAGATTGTCTGAGGAAATTGAAACTAAAACCCTGCACTTGTGATCAGAGACCTGAGTGCTATGAGTCATTAATACTATTTTGATATCTGGTACTTGAAAAATACTCTGTATGAACAATTGGGGAGTCTAGCAAAATAGTTTTGACATTTTGCTAACATTAGTGCTTCAACACTGAACCATCTGCTAGAGAGTTCTGAGTCTGAATGAAAGGTGTAAACCTGGATTAGCATCGATATGGTTTTCTATCAAGTTTGGCTTATTCTCATCTCACTGGATGTTTTCCAGGTCGCTTTGAAGCCAAGATTGCCATTGTAGAGTACAATGCCATATGTTAAGATTCATATGACATATTACCTAAAAGTCATGAATTATTATACCGTGTCTCTTTACGGAGCTGTGATTAGAAGTGTTTATGTAAATGTACCTCCAAAGAAAAATGGTACCCAGTGTTGGGCAACAGTTTGCATGGTAGCACTGATGAGATTCCCTGACTCAGAGTTTATCTAAACAACAGTATAATCCTGTGACAATGAAAAAACCAATACCTTTTTCTGAATATACTGATTTCAGAGCAGGAGGAACAAATTAGGGAGCCATTAAGAATAAGCCAGGAACTTCCTCTGCAAAACAATAAAATCACCAAGAAAAATGAAATGATTCAAAAGCTAACTTTATGTCTAAGGTAAGTCAAAAATGGCAAAAGAACATACCATGTTACTAAAAAGCTGATAAATGTTAATATTTTTTTCTGTTGAATATTTAAATACATATACATATACTCTCTATATATACTCATGTGCACTTAGAATATTCAAGTTGTTTGTCAGAGAAGATGCAGGTTATAAATGGAGATTGACTTTTTCCCCCCCTAATGTTCTTCAAGAAATGAATAGATGGAGCTCTTCTTGGGATATAAAACTATTATACAGTGCTTTGTTCCTTAAATGGCTTTGGAACTGCTAGCTATGTACTTCTTTACATACAAATGGAACGTGAGTACTTGAGCTAGAGGGAATAGACTTGTAAGGCTCCAGGTACATTTTCTTATTCTAATCTCTTGCCTTGAAATTTGTCATGTGGTAATGCTGTTAGACTAACTTGGGAAGAAGGGATGTTTCTGTATTCTAACTAATGTTCAGGGACACTTACTGACAAATATACATTTGTACTGTTCTTATAGTATCTAAAATAGATTTTTGATTAATATTTCATATTAAAAGAAAATATGAGTCATAATGAAAAATAAAGATAAGTAGTTCAGATCAAAATGACTTATTTAATCTTTTGAATATATAACATTTGTTACATATCACTACCATGAATTAGTAATGAAAAATCAATCAGGGTTGGTAATTATATAAATCATCTGTTGTTGTTGTTATGTGCCATTGAGTTGTGTCTGACTCATAACAACCCCATAGGGTTTTCAATAGAAAATCATCTGTAGGAGACATATAAATTCTACACATAATAAATATCTGATTTTGTCAGGAATGTTTGGATGAATATTATCAATGACCTGGTATAGATGACATTTAAGGGTAAGGAATATTCCCATATATAACCAGTCCAAATTATAGAAAAACTTCAAATCCTTAAGAAATAATATGGAAGTATGGTGTTTTTATGCACACATACAAGTAAATATGTATATTTCATTGTATACTAATACAATGAGTAACTACACCCAAACTTTGTGGCCTGTGTTTTCTTAGCTTCACTCAAACTTAATGGGCAGCTAGTCAAGGCTCAGTGTCACTGTGGGATCAGCCTCACGTGATTCTGTGTGCTATCAGCATGATCGGCTGTCACTGGTTTCCCTGACATCTGTCCCCACAGTGAGACAAGCTGCAGCATGAATTATTGAAGACATACACATGCAGATCTGTGTCATGATTACGCCAAATAATACATTTTGCCACACTCTTGAGAGCGGAAAGGAGCCGTGGTCGACATCATCTTTAACCCTTTTTGACAATCTGTTACCATGTTACAGATTTTAAAAAGAAACATAACACTATGACACTTTATGTAGGCTTATGCATCAGATATGTATGAAAAACAACCACCCCATGAAGAGTTATCTGTTCTTTTTAGCAGATATTTGACAAGTTATTTGAATATACCCATTTTTATAAGTCTTTGTTTCATCAAATGATTAATATTCTATAGTTAAATGATAGAAATAGAGTTAGTCTCCTCATTTGTAGAGTGATTTCAATTTGGCAGATTAGTAATTACTTCACAAGGACGTGTCTATAATTGGAGGAGCCTGAAGCAGTTCATAAAAAATAATAAATGTTTGTATCAATAATCTTTTTAAAAGTTGTTGCAAAATTTAAATAATGCAGTTGATAGTCTTATCAATCAGAAATATACTCCAAAATCACAATTCAAGGATCTATCTTTTGAAAAATATGTAGTGATCCGAAGCAGTTCTGTTATAATGCAGTATCCTCAAATGCTGCAAAAATTGTATCTAATACTCAATTTTATCTATTATATGGGTGTATGTGTGTGTGTTTATATATTAAGGGTTGGATGACATACACATATTTATATTTCTAGAGTAAATTTTATTGCTGCAATGATATTACTATTTATATGAATGATTCAAATATAAAATGTCTGGCCTTGAATAAGTTATTTAACCTCTTTGTATCTCAGTTTTACCCAGCTATAAAATACCGTAATGGGTTCATACTTGCCTGTTATGCAGGGTTGTCATATAGGCAGAATAAACAAGTAGATGTGAAAATGTTCAACAAATTCCCAATACTAGTATTTAATATCCATAATGGCTGTTTCAAATTCTAGTGGCTTTATAATGGCTTACTCCTCTAAAGATACTTTAATTTTACAATGCTATTTCCCCTTTGGAATAAAAGGCAAGGGAATTTATCTTTTTTATTTCTTTATTAAAGTTCTTAAATTTTAAATTGTTTAAATTTGCCCCAATACCCTCAAAATTTTTTGAATAATTCTAGTTATTTTGTCTTATTTTCTACCTTATTCCTATTTCTTTTGCCAAAGTCGAACACTCAATATCTTGATTGTGACTCTAGAAATAAAATTTTGGTAAGGTGTCTAGAAAAATAAGTTGGATAGTGTTGAGAGGTAGTTTTTCTTGGTTTTCTCATGTTTCTACACATCTTGTCAGTAAAGAAATTGCTTTTGTTTCATAGTATCTTTTATTTTAATTTTATTTTTAAGACATTTTAAAATTTGTTGTTGTTGTTAGGTACCATGGAGTCGGAATCCGACTCATAGGATTTTCAATGGCTATTTCAGGATTGCCTTGGGAGTGGATTGCCAGGTCCTACTCCCATTTTTGCGATGCTGGGAATTGAACTCAGGACCTCAGAGACTGCAGCGCAGTGCTCTACCAACTGAGGTAAATCCCAGCCCTTTTAAAATTAGTGTACAGTGTAATGGATTTCATTATGGCATTTTCACACAATTTTGTACTTTGCTCTTTTCCACCCCTTCATTACCTCCCTGTTGCTCCTTTTCCCCTCCCACAATTCCTCCCACTCCAGGGAGTCTCCACTTTAGTTTCAAATCATACACATATTGTTTTTTCTTTATTTTCTAATTTAGATTCTACATATGCGGTATTTGTGTTTCTGAGTCTGGTGTATTTTACTTAATATGATTATCTTGAGTTCCACCTATTTTCCTGAAAATGAAATAATCATACTATCCTTTAAAGTATGCTTTCATCCTCTGAACAGCCTTGGAGATAAGATAGCCCCTTTCCCCAGAGCAATGGGAATGTCTGCACATTTGTTGTTAGGTGCCTTCGAGTCAGTGTCTGACTCATAGTAACCCTATGTACAACAGGCAAAACACTATTGTCAGTGCTTCTCTGCTACTCATAGGGTTTTCAATGGCAGATTGATTTTTGGTAGTGGGTGGCCAGGTTCTTCTCCCAAGTCCACAGTATCTGGTGTTCCAGGGGGCCTCCCATCCAAGTATTAACCAGGCCTGACCCTGCTTAGCTTCTGCAATCTGATGGGATCAGATGCCAGAGGGCTACAGCTGCAGGGTCTGTACGTTTACTGGCAAGTATAAAAGACTGAAGACCTGGGTTCTTAAAGCTCAGGGTTCTTTTCTGTAATGCAACCCACTACATGAATATGTATCATCCAGACCTTTTGGCATTGATCTGTGGGAACTGGAGCTTAGCACAAATGCTGATTCTCGGGCTACTGCTATTGCTATGAATAATAAGCTGTTTTTTCATCTTTGACCCAGGAGTCTTATGTCTTCTGTCAGCATCCATGTAATCGTAGTGGTCTAACAAGTACAGGAAAAATTCAAGATGCTTCACAGTTCTTGACAGATATTCTTTAAAAAACAAAAACAGAAACAAAAACAAACAACTCCCACTGTCTCTGAGTGACGTAGTACTTTATAATGAGTTATTTGTGTGAAGGAGGATGACTTTCAAAGTAGAGGAATAGAGGCAAGAAAGCGTGATTAAGAAATGTTTAAGTTCACTGTCCACTCCAGCTGATGACATGCTGACAATAAAAGAAGTCTTAAATATGGTGCAAACCTGATGGTATTGGTGATAGCAGTTTCTTGTGGACATATCCAGGGAAAAGTACTTGATCCTGTTTCTTTAACCTGTCCTCACATACTACACAATGATGCCTCCTAACCACAAATTAACTCTAGTAAGATTCTTAATTATTAATCAGCACACTGCTTGTTTCACTCCTAACCTGCTTCCTTCTATTCCATTTCTCATAAAGCTCCTAGATCTTGACATCATTATATGTTTAATGCCATGTTTCTTCATTTTAAACCTGGTGTTTTTCTGGTGATATATTCAACACACTTTGGCTGAGGTGCATTTTCATTTGTTTCTTAGAAAGTATGGTAGAAAAATGTTTGATAACTAGTATATATTTCTTTCCTCTTTTTTTTTTTTTTTTGTTTGTTTTTGGTAAAAACGCCACAGATTGTGTTAGGATGGCTCGCTTTTCCCTTATTCTCACCACATAACTGGATCAGATTAATCTTATCCCAAGTTCCAAGGGTGGCTCACGTTGGTTAAGCAAATAAGTATATTTTACCTCCTTCTCTACAAAATATGCTTCTAAGATGGACATGTAATTTAATGAAGCTGCTAATACTGAATCTCAGGTGTTTTACTGGTTACGCTGAGCCAGGACCTGATGGATCTAAATAAGGAGGTTGTACCAGCCATCTTGAGACCATCAACAGACCAGAGAAAATGGAGTAGTCAAAAAAGAGAGAAACAGGTGTCATGTAATTTCTTTTTGATGGGTTTAAAGTTCATCATCTGATCCTATTAATGGACTTTTCTTTCAAATAATTTTACAGGCTTCTTTCTTTTGTTGGGTTTTCCATTACAAGCAAAGGAAAGTATTATAATTAATAGAGACAACATAAATTGTCCTGGTTTCAGTATTTGGGGACCCAATTCTTGTTATTGGGTCAGCTGATGTTCTGAACGAGTTTACACAGATCCTTCTAAATAGGTGTTTACTATATTCTATACAGATTCTTCAAAACAGGTATTTATAAAAGATGGAAGAAAGGACTATAGGTGTGAAACCATTATTTGGGAAGGGAAGTTGTGAATTTCTATTGCTCCATTTCTGGTTTGAGTAGAATTTGAACCCAAGAAAATTCATCCTGTGGCTTCAAAGCATTTTTTTTTTTTTTGAATGGGGGCTGTCTGTAGTCCTTCTGCAACCTCTGCCTTCTTATATCCTACCCAGCTTCCAGGTACAAACACCTTTTCTCTGAAAAACCCTCTTCAATCTTCTCAAAAACTTCGTTCACACTAAAGAATTCTTTTTGTTGTTGTTGGGTTTCTCTCTCTCTCTGTTTTTTTTTTTTTGGTGGTTCTTTGAGGTTGAACCCAGTGCCTCGCATATACTTTGCAAGTGCTCTACCACTGGGCTGCACCGCCAGCTCAGTTTTTTTTTTTTTTTTTTTTTTTCATTTTGAAACAGGGACTTGCTAAATTGCACAGGCTGCTTCTGGCCTCAGACTTGTAATCCTCTTGCCTTTACCTTCCAAGGCTCAAATTACAGGCTGTGCCACTACACCCAGCTAAGAATTGGTTCTTAATTTGTGTGTGTGTGTGTGTGTGTGTGTGTGTGTGTGTGTGTGTGTGTGTGTATTTTCTCAATTGGGAAGATGTCAAAATCTATGAGCCCCTTTCTTTTAAATATTCATATATCTGTATTTAAACAAAGCGTTGAATATAGTATAAGAGGGGTTATTATTTCCATATATCTTACCTGTGGTTCATGAGTCCCAAGTTAAGAACTCCTTCACTGATTATAAATGACCAATAATGGTTTCATGTGTTAACACCTCTCCAGAATATTTTTTATTTTAATAACAGAATTTGAAGATAAAAGCTACCAGTCCAGTTGTGTGGTTTCATGTACAATCCAGGGGTGGATGTAAGGCAATTTGGATAGAGGCATCTTCCTGTCTTCCCTGAAATCACACTGATGAAAATCTCACCTACTCTGTTCTTACCAACTTAGCATATGACAGTGGGCATCGGTGGGAATCAAGGTGCTAGTTCCTAGTCATATTAGAATAAAAATTTTCTGGAATAATATTGTAATGCATTACATTAATAATATAATCATGCTGACTATAGCAAGCAGATTTGACAGTTGTCTATTGTGGTAATTTTCTCATTGTGCTCCCTTGTTTCTTAGGCCAGTGTAACAACAACATAAACATTGGAGAAATGGCTGCTTTTCACATTCAAAGAATGAAGACATACAGTTAACTAAATGAAGAACATGTGATGGTGATGTACTTTCCTGGTTTACTGGGCTGTGCAGATTGCTAAAATTGCATGTGTGTAAAGTTGTTTGTGCCAAGATAAGAGAAGATCGGGATGTGCCTTACTCTGTATGTCTCAGTATCCAAGATATGTGTGTGTTGCTATACAATTTGGCTTTAAAACCTATCATAGATGTCACACTTAAATATTATTTGCATACAGTTGCAATATATTTTACCTCCGAATATTGAAACAATCTGAGCTTCCTTTGAATTTTTGAGGGCAGAATAGGGCAAATTGAGAGATGGAAATCTTTATAAAGAATTAATTCTTATTTAAACATGAGTACAGGAGGTAAAATTATTTTTCAAAAGATCTATGGTTCTCTGTTCTAACATAGTTGTAGAAAGAATATATGGAAAATACCTGCATTATTTGCAGTCGATATCCTTTTCTTCCTATGTTAACTTATTTATGAGTATGCAAATAGTATGCAAAATTATGAGACTCCCTAGGGGTATAGCATTCTACTGTCAGCAAGATATTTTAAAAACAGATGTTTTAATATAGTCTTTAGGATTTAATGAGGGAAATTATGAAGTGCTATGTGGAGTCAGTTCTTTGTAATTTAATAATTTTTCAAAAGCATATTGATGTAGTCTTCCTTAGAATAGATATACAAACCTGTTACTAGTTGTCAGAACAAAAAAAAGTGTGGCAAAAAATAATAACTGCCTTTTAGAATTCAGACATTTCTTTCCTTTTACAACTTTGAATATAATCCAGCATGTTTTGTGGATGCTGTATCAAAAATTTGCACTAATTAAGCTTTGTAAGAATAGATTATTAAAACATATACTAAGTACTAATATAGCTTGCAAAGGTAATTTAAGATTATAGACTCTTCACAATTTCCAGAGATTGAAAGACTCTTTATAATAATTGTATGTCCAACTATAAAATAAAATCATTTTCTCAACACAGAACAGAAAATTTTATTGATTTGATATCTCTTTCTCTAGACCTCATTTATTTATGAAAATAAACAAAAAGCCTTTTCTCATTTCATTCCGTAGAAGCATGTGAACTGGTGACTTTATATATGGCATGTCAGATCTGAGAGACAGTAGACACTTCACCTATTATTCCCCCTCCTTACCCATTTGTACCCTGCCTCTCCAGATAGTTTTTTTTTTAAGCCAAATAAATGTTTGTTCAATAAGGAGAGTAATGTCAAACACATCAAAATTGGTGACTTTATGAACTTCTCCGATATTAAATATGGTGTAAAGGTGTTTTCCTATCATATGTAGCCCTAGGCTCCTATTAAACCATGAAGACTCATCTAAACAATTTAAGCCCAGTAGGCCTGTGAACAGGATCCTTTTCCCAATGATATATTCCTGTTAAAAAAAAAAGAAAAAAGATAACAAACTGACTTTTGGCTTCCAATATCAATTTGTGTGCTGTTTTGCATATATTTGCATATAACATTCTTGAGTCCTTAATTCCAAATATGCAAAACAAAATAAAATTAATTAAATAAGGTAAATGACCACAGTTGAATTCCAAGTCAGTGGAAAGGGTATGGCACATACTAAATACTAAATACATAACAGATTTAAAAACCAAACATTATATTGCATCCCTAAGCTCTATCGTGATTCCCTTATGTAGCTTATTTGCTTCATCGTTTCAGATTCTTAATATATTCTCCATTTCACCTCTTTGATATGGTAGGGTTTTTTGAGGTGAGGCCTCGTACATGCTACGCATGTGCTCTATCACTGAGGTGCAACCCATCCCCTTATTTATTTATTTATTTATTTATTTATTTATTTATTTATTTTGTGGTACTGGGGGTTGAACCCAGGTCCTCGCGCTTGCATACTTTACAAGTGTTGGACCACTGAGCTGCACCCCCAGCCCATTTTCTTTACTTTTTGAGACAGGGTCTCCATAAGTTATGCAGACTGCCTCTGGTCTCAAACTTGCAATCCTCCTACCTGTGCCTCAGGAGCTGCTGGGATTACAGGTGTGTGCCACCACGCCTGGCTTCCCTTTTTTGTTATTTATTTTGAAACCAGGTCTCACTAATTTTCCCAGGCTACCTCTGGCATTGAACTCAGGATCTTCTTGCTTAAGCGTCTCGAATAGTTGGGATTATATGTGTGTACCATAATAATGCCCAGGTGGATGGATTTTAAGAAGAGGACTCTCTAAACTCATTTGTGTTACAATATCCATAATTTAGTGCAGTGAAAATAATTTTATTTCAGCAAACCTGATGATGACCTATTTATGAATTTATTGAGAAATTCTTTTGGGACAAATACTTTTCTAGATTGTGAGTACCATAGCCCAGAACCAAACAATTAAAATATTGCCTTTGTGGACCTTAAGTTTTAAACTTGGGGGAAGTGAAAATAGGCAAGAAATAAATTGTGAAGCATGTTCAATGATATATGTGCTACGGAGGAAAGGAGAGAAGAAAAAGGGTAAGAAGTACTGGAATTTGGTTCAATGTTAAACAGTGTTCTCAGAGGTCTTAGTGAGAAAACAACTTTGGAATAATGACCTAAGGAGGTAAGGAAGCAACCTCTGCAGACATCTAGGGGAAGAGTCTTCCAGGGAGATGGAAGACCAGGCATAAAATCCCAGAGAGAGGAGTATAGCATATTAGAGAACAACACGGAGTACCATTATTGATTTTGAAAAGATTTGAGCTTTTATTCTGAAAGAGATGAAGAGTCATGGAAGAGATTGCACAAAGGAATGTCGTGATTTATTTCACCATTTGTGATGGGTTGAGAAACATGACCATGGTATTTTATAGCTTCTTGCAGCAAGAGATAGAGTCTATCATTCAGGGTCCAGTCTAGACACAGAAACCACATTAATTACCTGACAGAATCTAGTATAAATAAATGTTTATAGCCAGGTATAAAAGTGTTAACTAGATCAGGCAGTGAGTGAAAAAGAGAACTCTAAGTTGTCACTGAGGTAGGAAGCAACTACATCCTTTAGGGCTGGAGAAAGAGGTAGGGATATTTTAACATTCCCTGAGATGAGAATGCTGGCCAGGTTTGGCTGGTGTCTTTGAGGGTCCTGACAACACAGATACTGAAGGTGTGGGGAAAATACCTAACTAGGTTAAGTTCCTGCCATGGGAAGGAAATACTACTGGAGGTGAACTGGTGATGGGGCAGTGCTAATTTCAACTGTAAGTGGGCAGAAACCAAATGGAGAAAAGCAAAGTTTGTTCTTCCTCCAGCATCGCTGTCTTTCCTTCTAGCAAAACCACTCTCTTATTGGGGGATCTAATACCATCATCTACACTGTCCCTGAGCCCTAGAAACAAATCAGAGCATAGTAGGGTGAACTTGGATCCAAGATAAAATTACTAAAAATCAGCCAAGGTTATTTCCTCTTCCTTAGAATTGTGCTGACCGCATGACTTGCTTGACCGACAGAATTTAATTTCCCTGGCTAAGCTTCAAGAAGCATCTTTGCTTTTGCTCACTTTGGATATTAACTTTGATATCTGTATACATGTACTGAACCCAATCTAGCCTTTTGGAGAAGCCACATGACAGATAATTGGGAATTCCAGAATCCACTTGGAAGCATGTGCCTGGGCATATTTTAGAACTTCCACAGAAAAGACTGCTATTTTCTGTTATTTTCCTTGAAGAGGGAGTACATAATGAACTTTGTCTGTTTCTCTCATCATTGCATACGAGAAATCTTAATAATTTGTCTTTCTAGTATACGGTTCTCTGGATCAAAAAGAAGGTAGTTAAGGAGTCATGTTTAATCTGGACCAAATGCAGATTAGGAGATAGTGGGTTTGGGGGCTGATGGAAAAAGTTGGAGGAGAGGGGTAAGCATTTTGGGGGGAGGGTGTGAAAAATGCAAATAATTATAATCAGATAGTAGACTGTGGCATATTGCAAAACATGGCTGTATTGTGTTTTGACTCTTTTCATCAAAATGTGGGATTTAGCTGGTTTAGACTACTGGAGGATGAAGCTGTTTAGAGGACTTGGATTCCCAGCCAATGACCATTCAAACTCCCAGACCTTTGAGTTAGGCTATCTTGGATCTATACAGCTAATTTTGCATCTGTGAAATTAGCAGATGAACAACCCAGCTGACTCTCAGAGTTGTGAGAAATAAAAAAAATCATTGTTACTTTAAATTACAAAGTTTTGGGGGTGGTATGATTAATAATTGTAGTTAATAAACACCATTTTAACTTGGTCATGCTAGCTATTTTGTACAAGGTAGTTTACAAGGGACAAAAGTGGGGAAATATGATAGGAACCAGAGAAGTTGTTGTTGTTAGGTGCCATCCAGTCAGGTCCTACTCATAGTGACCCTATGTACAGCAGAAAGAAACATTCCCCAATTTTTTTGCCAGGCATGTGATCTTATTTATGTTTAACCCTGTTGTTACAGACGCTGGGTTAATCCATCTGGTGGAGGGTTTTCCTTTTTTTCATTGACCTGCCACTCTTTCAAACATGATGGCCTTCTCCAGGGATTGGTCCATCTTGACTACATGTCCAAAATATATAAGACACAGTCTAGCCATCCTTGTTTCCAAGGAGCACTCTGGTTGCACTTCTAGGACAGATCTGTTTGTTCTTTTGGCAGTCCATGGTATATTCAGTATTCGTCTCCAGCACCATACTTCAAAATCATACTTCATAAGCATCAATTCTTCTGTCTCCCTTGTTCAATGTCCAGCTTTCACAACCATATGATGCAACTGAAAATACCACGGCATGAGTCAGGCACACCTTCATTTTCAATGTGACATCTTTACTTTTCAATAATTTAAAGAGATCTTTTGCCACAGCTTTTCCCAAAGCAATGCATCTTTTGATTTCTTGACTGCTGCTTCCATGGGTGTTGATTGTAGAGCAAAGTAAAACAAAATCTTGGACAACCTCAATCTCTTCTCCATTTATTGTGAAGTTACATACTTGTTGGGGATTTTTAAAATTATATTTCACAACTAGGGTCCCTCATGACAGCCTGAGGGGCTGACCCCTAGTTGACCCCAGAGCTCATCTCACTCACTCAAACCAGCCCCTCCCATCAAGTGAACAAAGATGGCCCCTGGCCAGTCTGACCTGCTCTAACCACCCTAAATTTTATTGGCTCCCCTCAGCATTTTCAGGTAATAACTGTCCCCACCTGGCAGGTATGTCAGTTTACCTGCTGTACCTGTCAGGTGTGTGCCCCAATTGGCTGAATCCCACCATGTGACCCCTCCGTGACCCTGTAAAAGTAGGGCTCCTGGACCCCCTTCAACCTCACCTCTCTGACCATCCTTCAACTGCTACCTGAACCCCATCACCTGGATCAGCGCTCCCTACTCCAGCAAGATCTTCTAGCAAGCTGGCGGGATCAAGCCCAGGGGCCCCGAAGAGCTGAAGGATTCTAGCAAGCCACGAAGAGCCTCCCAATTCCTCCCATCTTTGGGAAGGAGGGAGGTAGAGTAGGTGAGCGGCGAGAGGCAAGATCAACTGACCTCCACAGAATACCGGTGGCTGTGGCTGTGCCTTTAAGGCTAAGCTGTACCAGCACTCAGCCTGCAGCATTCCACGCTGCAGGCTTAGAGCCAGCACTTAGAGGCCACTAGAGCTTTGCTCTATAGGGGCTGCTTGCTCCTTGCACCCCATCAGGGGAGCACCCAAAAACCTTACCTACCCTGTTTTACCATATGAAGTTCTCCCAAAGTCCTTCATTTACACCACCTGCCAACTTGTTATGTTGTAGGTTTGGCTCTAATTCTAACCAGGCTAGAGCTAAAACTCCAACATGTACTGACCCAGTTGTGAGGATTTTTTTTTTTTTTTTGATGTTTAGTCCCAATCCATACTGAAGGTAATGTTCTTTGATCTTCATCAGTACATGTTTCAAATATTCACTTTCAGCAGGCAGAGTTGTGTCATCTGCATAATGCACATTGTTAATGAGTCTTCCTCCAATCTTGATGCCACATTCTTCTTCATAAAGCCAAACTTCTTGGATTATTTGCTCAGCATAGAAATTGAAGAGATATGGGGAAAGTATACAACCCTGATGCACACCTTTCTCAACTTTAAACCAGGCAATGTTTCCTTGTTCTGTTTGAACGACTGCCTCCTGGTCCATGTACAAATACCTCATGAGTACAATTGGGTGATCTGGTAGTCCCATTCTTCACATTGTTATCCATAATTTGTTATGATCCACACAGGAAAATGTCTTTGCATAGTGGATAAAACATAGATAGACACCTTTCTGATATTCTCTGTTTTCAACTGATATCCCTCTGACATCAGCAATGATGTCCCTGGTTCCCTCTCCTCTTATGAATCCAGCTTGATTCTCTGGCAGTTCCTTGTCTATATACTGTGGCAATCTCTTTTGATTAATCTTTAGTAAAATTTTGCTTGTGTTTGATATTAATGATATCCTTCAATAGTTTCCACATCCAGTTGGATCCCTTTCTTTGGAATACGCACAAATATGGATCACTTTTAGTCAGTTGGCCAGGTAGCTGTTTTCCAAATCTCTTGATATAGACACGGAGAAGTTAGGAAGACATAAAGATAAATGAAACGTAACCACTGACCTCAAGCTTAAACTATAAATTTAATTTTAAAAGGCATTGTTGTTGTTGTTAGGTACCGTTGAGTCGAGTCCAACTCATTGCTACCCTATGTACAGAAGATTGAAACACTTCCCTATTCTGTGCCAGGCACACGATCTTATTTATGTTTAAGCCTTTAATATGGGTTGCGACTAAACATCAACAAAACAAAAATCCTTATGACTGGGTCAGTATGCAACTTCACAATAAATGGAGAAAAGATTGAGGTTTAAAAGGCATACAATATTTAAAACAAAAAAGTCAAGCAAAGAAAGCTGTGTTTTAAAGAAAAGGTCCCTACTAATGTTTCTGTCTCTAAAATCATACATAAATAAGCTATGTTATAGTTTCTGGAGTAATAGCATATAAACAATATACAGTGTGTAAAATGTAATCTATTCAATCATAAGCCTTTAAGGAAAAAATACCATTATCTTATTTTACAAGTAAAGAAACAGAAGAATAGGAGGTTAAGTAACTTTACCCCAGGTTACACAGGTCCTAGGACTTCAGCTGGAATTCAAACCCAAGCAGACCTGAAGTTCTAGAATCTGTGTTATAAACCACTCACTACACTACACTTCAAAGCCAAACAGTTAGGGGGAAGGCCTCAGTTAAGTAGCTTATATTTACTGAATTTTTATTTTATTGGATTCCTAATTCTATAATAGGTGTTTTGGATTTCTAATATGTAGTTATAGGTTCTTTATAATTTTGTCCTTAATAGCATGTAATTTTATACTTAAATCTGAGCTTTAGCCTACCTCAGATGATAGGTAAAGAAGATTAAGGGAAAATTTCCTAGAACAGATGATATTTGAGTTAGGTATTAAAAAACAAGAGAACAATACAAAAGTATCATCTAGACTTCTGGGCACATCCAAATCCTATCTAACATTCAAATTCCAATATAGAGATGGTATTTCTATAAAAGCATCTTTGACTTTTTTTGAAGCTTGCAGTAATTTCTTTTCTTCCAAATTTCCTGAACAATCAGTATATCTCTTTGGCAACATTTCCTATCTTGTCTGACATTTATTGATGTATATATGTTGCATGTCTTGTATTGTGGAGTCCAAGTCTGACTTATTTTTGCATTCTTTTTGGTACTAATGGAATGAGTGGATAGATGTTTGGGAGACTGAATGGATGAATAGATGGATGAATGAATGGGTAATGAGGAAATGTCATGCTTCTGAACTGAGTCATACTCATACCCCACATTCTCAATATTCTGATGTGCTAAGGTAAACCAATGGGAAGTTACTGAAGTTTACCCTAAAATTCTATACTAGGAGGAATATGCAATATTGTTTGGTCTAATTGACTATCATTTCACAATAACTATCTAATAATCACTCTCATAATTATTTTGTTATATATTTTAGTAATATTTTGCTTGTATTAATTAATTTTTGTTCATCTATTTAAGTGTTCATATAGATGAGGCACTATTTTATTAAAGTGAGATTCCTCTCTTATTTCTCAGCCAAAGTATCTCTCATTATAATCTAAGCTTATTTCTTCTTAATGTCTCAATATGGAAACTATTTAAGATACTTAAAAAAGGTAAATGAGTTGTCCAGGACTGTCACAGAAACCACAGGACCCAGTGGAAAATGAGACTATAGAACCCTTTTTCAACAATTATTAAGAATTTCCAGATGGTGTCAGCAGAGCTTTAAACCAAGTACAGGGCTCTTCTAAACAGTGAGTCCTTGAGATGGCACAGATCATACACCCATGAAGTAGTATGGTATAATACTACTAATAATAAATGCCATGGTATCGCATTTACCCTTTTTGTCAGTAGCTTCTACAAATACTCTTTTGCTATGTTGTTGTTGTTGTTAGATGCTGTCAAGACTCATTGTTACCTTATGTGCAACAGGGGAAACACTACTCTCAGTACTTCTGTGCTGTTCACAGGGTTTTCACTGGCTGATTGTTTTCTTTTTGGGAGTGGGCTGCCAGGTCCTTCTCCCAAGCCTGCAGCACCTACAGCATCTGGTGTTCCCAGGCAGTCTCTCAGCCAAGTACTAAGCAGCCCTGACCCTGCTTAGCTTCCAAGATCTGACAAGATTGGATGCCACAGTAGTGTGACTGCAGAACTTTGGCTATATAGGCGGAACTAAAGATCTACTCACCCCATATTACTGTGGGGGGGCCGTGGGAAGGATTTTGATAACCATGAAGAGTCACTAAACATGCAATTTAGGGGGTGTAGAGTTATACTGTATTTGTTGTGGCTGTGGAGAGATTAGAATGTTACTGAAATAAAACACACTACAGATAATTACCTGTGTTGTAGTACTATAGCTTTATGAACTTTCACAATTTAAACATTTATGAGGATTCAGAACAAAAAAAACTTACACATATCCAGTATTTCCTCCCTTGTGTCCCTTTTGGTTACCTATACACTACTACCCCAAGTTAAGTAGTATCATAAGTAGTAATAGCATAAATTAATTTTGTGTACTTTTATATAAATGTAATAATATGTACTCTTCTATGTCCAACATGTCAGTCATTGAAAACCCAAGAATAGCAGAGAAGCACAGTGATTGTATTTCATCTGTTGTACATGGGGTCACTACGAGTCAGATACCAACTCGACAGCACCTAATAACAACAGCATGTCCAACTTTTTGTATTCAAAATTATGTTTGTGAATGTCAACACTGTTGTTCCACTTAGTTCTAGTTCATTTAATCTTGTTATTGTGTAAGACTCTATTGTGTGAATACATAACAATTGTTAGAATCTGTTCTTTTGTTGATGGACATTTGGACAGCTTCTGATGTCTTGGATATTACAAATAGTACTGGCTATTAAATAATGTTACTATAGACTTTCTAGGCCTGCAGCCGTAGTCTTGTGGCATCTGATCCCATCAGATCTCTGAAGCTAAGCAGGGTTGGGCCTGGTTAGTACTTGGATGGGAGACCACCCAGGAACACCTGGTGCTATAGGCTTAGGAGACAAACCTGGCAACCCACTCCCAAAAATCAATCTGCCATTGAAAACCCCACAAACAGCAGGGAAGCACTGACAATAGTGTTTTGCCTGTTGGATGCAGGGTCGCTGTGAGTCAGATAGTGATGGCACCTAACAACAACAATATCATCAAATAATGTTGCTAAAGATTTTCTAGCAATGTATTTCTATAAACTTATGTATAGTTCTATTTTGAATGATTATAAACCTAGGAATGGAATTGCTGACATGGGTATGCATATGATCATCTTTTCTTTTCTTTTTATGAATACTTGGGGGTTGAAGCTAGGGCTTTACACATATTTTACAAGTGCTCTACCACTGAACTTCACCTCCAGCCCATTTTTTATATTTTATTTTGAGACAGGGTCTCACTAAGTTACACAGCATACCTCTAGCTTTGAAGATCCTCCTGCCTCAGCCTCCAGAGTTGCTAGGATTACAGGCATATGTCACAGTGACTGGCATGGTCAGTCTTAATGGATTCCATTAAATAGTTTTTCAAAGTTGTCATACAAATTTACACTAACACCAGCAGTATATGAAGTTCTGATTGCTTTACATTCTTGTCAATACTTTATATTAAAATCATTTTCATTGTAGCAATTCTGGCATGAGTATAGTGGCATAACATTGTGATTCTGATTGTTTATCTTGCTAATAATTGAAGTGAACATTTTTCCACATGTTTATTGTACATTTGATTAGCCATTCTTTGGCATTTGGATAACCTTTTTCTACTGGGTTATCTATATTTTTCCTACTTATTTATAGATATTATTTATATATTCTGGATATGGGTGATTTACTGCGTGATTTTCTCCCTCTCTGTGGGTTGCCTTTTCATTATCTTAGTCCTCCTACCAAAATATATTTGTATTATTGCTTTTTGCCTCCTAACATAAAACAAAGTCACTTGTGATATGTACCTCTCATAGACATTTATATATTATCATCAAAGGGTGGTTGGGGTTTAGCTCAGTTGTTAGAGCACCTGTTCTGCACTCTCTGAGAGCCCAGGTTCAATCCCCAGCACCTCAAAGGTGGGAGAAGTACATGGAAGATCATTCCCCCAAACAATTCCAAAACAGTCATGAAAACCCTATGAGGGTGTGACTATGATTCAGACACAACTCGACAGCACCTAACAACATCAAGGGGTATGACCTTCCTTCTTTCCTTCCTTCTTTCCTTCCTTCCTGTTTTCCTCCCTTCCTTCCTTTGTTTTCTATCTTTCTTTCTTTGTAGTAATGTATATATTCAGTAAGGTAATAGCAGTGAATAAAACAGACAAACTCGTTGCTTACATAAAGCTTGTATTCTAATAGGAGGATACAGGTAAACCAGATACATAAATCAAACATATAAAATATCCCAAAATGTGAAATATCACGGAGAAAAATAGTGCAGGGAATGAGGATGTAGACTAAGGGCTGTTTGTAATTCTAATTATTGTGACCTGCAAAGGCATAATTGAGAAGGTAGTATTTGAGCAAGGACCAGAAGAGATGAGAAAGGAACCCTGGCTCTCTGTAGAAGAGCATTCAAGGCCAGAGGAACTGAGAATGCAAAGATTTGAAGGCAGAAGTGCTCTCAGAGATAACTTCAATGTTATTTTGATGACATCAATTTTACACTTACTGAGATATAATACTCATAGTCAAAAATTACAACTTGGCAATTAGCAGGCCTAACTCAAACTTAAACTGGAAATAAGCCTGAAAACAAAATTACTTATCTAAAAGATACAATGTGAAGATCTGATCATTAGAAATTGGAACCATTAAAATCCATCAGACATTGAAAAAGTGCTATGATAATTTTGAGACAATTTGAGATTGTACATTACTTTGTGACCTATAATTTTTATAATTGAGAATGTCAGATAAATTGTTTCTACTTTTATAGTTAAAAAAGAAATTGGTATTGCATTGGTTCTTGAAACTGAATTATTCATAGTTTAAAATTAAGGAAGAGCAATTTTATGAAACTCTGCCATAAATTCAGGATGCTAGTATTCCAAGGTTCACAGAGAATGAAACAAAAAGCATGTGATATTTGTGACAAGTTAATTACAGAGTGACGTGGGGTTAGTGGGCACAATGGATTCCAGAGTTCTGTCCATCTAAAACTTGCATTTTAATATTCTTTTCCACATTTTAATTATTTGAATAAATAGATACACTATGAATAAAATTGAGTATTTATTCAGTTGATATAATTGTTAATTAAATGCAAGATTCCTAAAGAACTAAGAATAATGTTGGTCAGGACTCTATAAACCACTTTTA